>JAGFVP010000012.1:0-207742 GCA_021031095.1 Bathelium albidoporum
GGTGGGGGCCATGGTGGAGGACTGTGACGGGGTTGGTGGAGCCAAAGAGCCAGCTGTGGAGGAGGGCAGCGCCGAGCTCAACGTAGACGACAGAGACGCGGAGCAGGAGAGTGCTAAAGGCGAGGGTGGTAGTGAGGAGGGCAAAGAGGGTGAGAGGAATGGCGATGACGAACAGCAAGGCAGATGCGGCCAGGTGGAGCGGATTAAGCATTGTCATGTTGGCTGATGGTTGGGCTCCATCTGTTCTGATGTCTTGTTCATGTGGGAGCTGTCAGCTTTATACAGAAGATATTAGTAATTTTGGAGGATGCATTGAGACATCATATTTGATTAATGAGCATTGTGACAATAATTGCCGATTTTTAACCGCACTCAGCACAGGCGAGTTGCATATTACATAAGAAAATTCAAAGACAAAGAATAGAATGAACAATTGCTGCTGAGAGATGACTTTTATGAAGGTACCAACTTTGAGATAGGGATCAGGTAGTTGTACCTTGGCGCCCTTTTTAACCGAAATCTAATCGTGGGCCCCTGTAACTCTCTGTACCAAAGCCCATCTTTCTCTCTGTCTACCTTACGGTAGGCACCAGACAAGGAGTGCACTTCGCATACATGGGTCAAAATTGTAGAGGAAATTCCAATGGAACAGGGCCAGCCAACCAATGCAGACCAGGTTTATTGTTTGATTATCCAGGTCTTTGCGGATGGAATTCTCCCAGAATGTAGGATGTATAGTCTGGAATCGCAGAGAAATGCCTTGAGCTACATACCGACAAGAGGGCAATTGGATAGCCACAGATACACCAATCTATGCCAAGGCCAACCTAAAACTCAAATGATGCTGTTTCTACAATTTGCTGTTATCGTCGTCGAACATTATCATTCAGTCATGACTACGATGCAAGCTAGGATAACCCTTTCCCTCGCGCGAGACATTCTATTCTGCCTGCATCTGCCAAGAGTTACACGGACACCTTTCGCCGTTTACCCCGATTGTAAGCAGCGTTAGACAAGGAGCTAACGTCACGTCGCTTGTTAGGCGCCCTTCGTTGACTCCCTTGTACCGATACTTCCGCAGTCTTTTGGAGATGCGCTATCCGTTCACTCCTACGCAGCACACGCCGAGAATCCTGCTGGCTTGGCTGACAATGAGACGACAGGCATGCTGATTGGCCAGAGACCCCACTCCTGTCACGGCCTTCCCGTTCTGTCTGGGTTTTCGTCTCGAAATCCGATGACCGTTTCCTCTTGTTAGGCAAAGTGCTGCACGATGCCTGGTTCCTGGAGCGTTTGGCGTCGGGCTTCCTTAATCGCGGCATGCTGACTGCGCGTTGTCGGGGATTCTTGTTGGACGAAGCTGGCTCACAGGTAGCGATAGTGTCTTCTACTGAGGCCAAATGGCTGGCGCCGTTATTGTCACTGGGTCTTGATCCTCCGTGACTTCCTCCATCAGTGGGTGCGTGACGTGGGGGTTCAGCTTTATTAAGCCCGTGCTGATCACGCAGAAGCTCTTCGTGCTTCCATGACATTGCAGGTTCCTCATTCCAATCAGGATTCCAGATCCCATCTTCTTCCCAACATTTTTTGACAGTTACAAAGGCTTGTTTTTTAAGATCTTCACGATTCCGTGATGAACGACCTAGCCGGGCTTTTGCTGATTCCAGCTCCTTGCGTTCCTGATAGTGAAACTGGTGGTAGGGACGAGATGCGTCTGGATTCATTGGGGCATTTCTTATCAGCTTCGACGCGACTCGCTTATTATATCCATTGTTGGTGTTCCGTTCTTTAGTAGAAAATATGTTCAAGAGTTGCGATTGATCTGGCCGTGATTCTTGACACTGTGTTATCTGTGCCGCCCTCTCATGAGCCCACTGATCAGTCACCTGAGGCCCCCTCAGATTAGCAGAGTGCCAGGTATTATCCGATGGCTTGGCGCCGCTTGGCCAAGCTGGTCCCCACTCTTCCATCCAGATACCTTGCACTACCCAGCGCGCTCTGACGTTGTTCTCGGCATTTGCTTGCAAATCCATGGTTTAATTGAAGGACGGGGCATGTTTCCGGTTCCTCGATTTTTCACTGTTGTAGCATACAATTCTCTCCTCTTCTCGCCTCGTCTGTGAAGCAAACTGTTCGCGTGGGGTTGATCGGCAGAGCGCTTTGTTGCGCAAGTATTGCTGAAATGACTGGTCGTTGGCTATGTGCTCTTCAGGAGTTGCAAGCTGTGTAGTCTCTCCTGATGCGGAATATGGTGGTGGGGGATCATTGAAGCGCTGGAGGGTCAAGTGTTCGTGGGCCTCCTCTAGTCGTTCCAAGGCTTCAATGACCTGGGCGAAAATCAAGCGGTGACTGGGGTTGTGCAGAGAGCGGGCCATTGTAGTGAGTGAGTTGTGTACAAAAGATGAGAACATCGAGCGGATGGTTGTGTTACGCAGATCAAAAAAGCTCGCGAGGTAGGCAACTGGGTAGCGGGTGCAAAAGGGCTGACTAACATATCACCGCTTAGCCGGTGATAAGCGCTGGTGTCACAATTATCCTTGCACGTGCCGTGCATGTCCTCCTTGATATTTTTCACCAAAGGTAGCTCTTGTGAGACGATTCTTTGAGGAGAGTGGCTTAGAGTAATGCTGTATGAAGTGTCTAAAATTCTCTTTCTTTTGTATGTATCGCTGCAGTGTACGAGCTGAAATGGGGAGGTAGTGGTACTCAATTTGAGCTTCGTATGGAAGGTGGCGAACAGGGTTCTTTAAGGGCGAAGCAAGGACGTTAAGGACGTCAGAACCTATTGCATTAGGCCTGCCTAATGTCTGTGAGGCTGGGCGAATTCGGCGATAGGCCTTAAGGCTATATTTGCCTCGTTCGTGGAGCCAGCGCGTTGCAGTAGTTCGAGGGATGTGATTTCGATCGCAAAACGCTCGTTTTAATTCAGTAGGTGATTTCTCATCGTACAGCTAATAAAATCGTGTTTTTTCAATTGTATCTGATGCAGCTCGTCACGGCGAATAAATTGGTGTAATATCCCTATTAATTCGGCGTGTAGTAGGGGCCATATTCGTTGTTGAAAAAATAGGTGAATTGTTTTGAAGCTAAATACGCGTTGAGCCGAAAGGGGGGTGGTCCGTGAGTATTGACGACCACTGTTGGTTCAAGCGAGGCAGACAAGCTGCAGGCGCTGCCCCGTCTTGGCTGTTTGTATGTTACATAGTTCAAGAAGATAGAGTTAAACCCATGGTGGATACGTAATATCTTGCGACAGTAAGATCACAGCTGAATAGATGCACGTTGATCAATAAAGCATCGAAATTGCCGATTATTGCGGAGGCGGGTTTTGGCAAATTTTCAGCGGAGATCCGCACAGCCGCAGTTGTGACAGCCACGGACGAGGCTGACTTCGATGGACAGTTCAGATTACCGTATAACTGATACGGGAGGTGACGTGACGCACGAGAGGGCTAAAAGTGGATAATGATCAAGGGTAGCAAGTTGTTGTAATTGTCTAAGAGCGCGGCCGGGTCGACCGGGCTGTTCTATCTAGTGTCTTGGCCTGCGATAAGTACTGTGCCCCGCTCGTTCTTTACGCATCTGTAATTTGCTACGTAAATTTTGTCTGTGACTGTTGCATCTGTGGCTGAGCGCGTAGGTTTTCTCCTAATAGAAGGTAAAGATCACGTGAACGAATCCTTCTGACTTCGTCTACTAAATGTGAGGATAATGTTGATTTTTGGAGGCTTTTGATCTTACAATGTCATGACTAAGGTTCATATTATACCTCTCTTTTTTTCACATTAAAATTTCGCCATATACTTCTGGCTGATAAGGTGATTTATACAAAGTGATGCATTTTCTGCCGAGATTAACAAGGCTAAGCACGTGCAGCCTCACCGTGAATTTGCGCTGCACCGAACTATGATAGTACAGTGACTGACTAGTCTCATCTTTCACCAAGCTTTTAATTAATCTCTGTCCTAGATGCGGTATCTGGATGGAAAAGACTAGCGCTGCTAGTATTATTACCTTAGTGCAGCTAACCCACATAAATCTTGTTAAATCTTACGCTTTTATCCGTTCCTTTTGTCGCTGAAAGGTTCGGTATATGTGTGAGAGTGGAAAGTTTTTTATTGTCTAGGCTGGGGATTAACTATATATGCTAAGGTTCAGAACCTGGACCAAGCCCCTTATTATGGTATTCACCGAAAACGAAGAAGAGAGAAGAAGCTTGAATTCGTGAGATGTGGGCTGCGAGCTGCTTATATACATGACCGCTGCTGCTGTGCTGCTTCCGAACCCTTCCAAAGCCACTTCCGAACCTCACTAATGCTGCTTCCAAACCTCCATCTGTTACTTCCATAACACATTCCAGGTGGATCTATTTCCTTTTCTGCGTCCTCCGTGAAGCGCGTAGCTCGTAACTTATTTTAGCAGTTTTATTAATTAGTTAATTGTTATTACTCTCTTAACTCTGTTTTTTTATAAAATCGTATAATATATAACAGAATAATTTCTATCTGTATATATTAGTTTTTAGTTATAATTTGAGAGTTTTATATTTCACTGGTGCTATGAAATGACGAGCCTTGCTCGAAAGTCATAGTCTTAGAATCTCTATATGTCGTCGCTTGACACGTCCGTGGCACGATCTACATTATTAGGAGTATTTCCACAAGCAGTGGCAACATGTTCGATGCTTTTCTGAACACTTTCGACTTCATCTCTCTCAATGCCAACACGTAGACATCCGCGCAGATGCCAATAAGTAGCACTCTTCAACTTTTGGCACATGATTGCTGGGAGAATGACAAACTCAGATTCTGTTATATCAAGGATGGAGTGATCAGCCAGGAACAAGCCATAGGAGATATCGGTGGAAATCCACGCTGTGGTATGCGCATCAGCCTTGACTTTGTGATAGAAAAGCGCAAACGTACGAATGTCTCTGTGAGCTCCGAATTTATTCCATATCGCAGCATTTTCGTCTCGATACAGGATCTCGAGGACACGCAGTCCGCGTGCATGATTCACAGAGTCAGCCTTCCAGCCTTCCCTATAGCAAACTACAAGTGAGACTGCAAGTAATAAAAAAAGGCTTGTCAATTCCCTACCCACCTAGAGAACGAATGACCTTGGTCAATCGGTTGCTCTTCCTTTGCAAGAGATTTGAATGCTTCCATAACAACCGGAATTCCATTCAGAATAATGCATTTCAACATGACTTCTCGCAGTCGACGTATTAGAGCCTTCCGAGCGGCAGGAGTCTGATATTGAGGCGTGGACGTCAAGTGTACGTATAAGGGACCAACCCATGCGGATTTCCCGCACGCAACTAATGAGGCTGTCTACGAGTATTTTTAATTTCACTTTGATGAGGTATGTTCCCGGCACGTGTAATTCTTCAGAAACGCTCACCACTGACAAGTACCAACATTCTAGACGAAAGCGTGCTGGGAATAGTCGATATGCTTCCTCAAATACTCCAGATAAGTCAGGTGTTGGTTCAAGCTTATTAGTGGCCATATTGGACGACGTCCGGTGAGAGAGAAATGCATGCTTGTAAGATGGTAGACGAGGAGAGGCGATAAAAGCCCTAGTGTATCGTACGGAAAGGGTAAACGCCAAAGACATGGATGTTGTACTGACGGAGCAACCAATTACAATATTCCAGTGAGACTTGTCAAATTGGACAACGTTATCGAGCGGAGGCGCTAAATTTGATATGGAGCTATGGCCACTGTTTTGTCCGACGAAGGAAGAAGTCTATTTACAGGCAGCAATCCTTTACTTGATCAATATACAGAGCACGGTTCCATTTCTTAAAACTTCGCGTGTAACATACTATATAGGGCGTAGCCTGATTCGAAATCGTTGGTTCGAATCTATGCTGATATATCACTTCCAAACGACACTAACCTAATCCATCCAATCCAACCAACCTAAAAAGTTGCTTGAATCTGGTTGGCTTAGGCTTGGCGTTTATTACATCGCGGGTGACACAGTTCGACCTAATATTCGTTGGAATTTTTGAGGTGCGCCGTAAGAACAGATCTCACGCTAGCGCTGATTTTACAGATTTTACACATGTATTCCGCAAGCAATTTCATTACTAATCTGTATATTATCTATTTGAATATGTAAATCAAGTACTAACTGTTACTACTGCTGCACTAAGATAGAATTTTCTTGGTGTATTGACCGGACGCAATTATTTCCACCTCTGTTCAAACAGCTGTGAAAATGCCTGTTGAAACAGCTGTTTGAACAGCTGTCTGAAAGGGTTTGCAAAAGGTAGGTGAACAGGTGCTTCAACAGGTGATTTATAGCTGTTCGAAAAGGTGTTTCAACAGCCGCTTCGATAGGTGCTTCAACAGGTGCTCAAACTAGCTGTAATAATAATCACTTAACCCTATGAGTTTAGACAAAAAGTGTCTTACTTGCTAGCAAATATGTATGTGTGGCGGATCTCAGGCATCTGTTAAAAAGAAGTGGAACAGCCAAAAAACGGCCATCCTCCGAATTGTAACATCCTATATATAGGACATAGTCTGATCCGAACCTTGGTTCGAATCTATGCTGATCTTTTGGTTACTGTAGCTGACAGAGCACAAAGCATATGATCAAGCTGCATCGCCTGTGCTCATATCACTGTTAATCACAATTGTATCTCTGAGCATCACTGATATGCTCAGAACATGTATTTATAGAGGTTCGGTCTGCTGCTTGTTTCCTGTTCTTCAGTTCAACTTAGCTAGGATAATTTAGCTGCTTCGACTGTGCTCCATCAGTAGCGGAGTGGTATCATAGGCTACATATCACTTGAGGGAGCATACAATATACGGTGATACAAGCTACGTCGCCTGTTTACCTGTTTACATTCCACAGCTGTGGAATGTATCACCAGAATAGGTATTCATAAAGATTCGCCCTCCATAGCTCAATCTACAAGCTTCCACCAACTTCATGTTCTGGTCCAAACAACGCTAGCCCAATCCATTCAATTACAAGCAACCTAAAAAATTGCCTGAATTTGGATTGTTCCAGGCTTAGCAGCTGTTACAGGATTCTAGCTTTATTTAAAGTTTAAGCATGAGATGCACGGGGACAAAATGCCCTTACATAGTGTCCATTTCTGTTTTGAGACGTGAGTTACGCAAGGGTGTAACGTGAGCTATGAGTAAGCAACTCGAGCTGT
The DNA here is from genome assembly GCA_021031095.1 of Bathelium albidoporum. Taxonomy (NCBI): domain Eukaryota; kingdom Fungi; phylum Ascomycota; class Dothideomycetes; order Trypetheliales; family Trypetheliaceae; genus Bathelium; species Bathelium albidoporum. The sequence goes on from JAGFVP010000012.1 coordinate 7,184, forward strand.
GGCTGAGCACTTATGAGCTCGCTCTGAGCCAACATGAGCCGGCGTGATCGTGCTTGATTCATGAAAAGAGTCTGAAACTGGGCCCCAATCAGCTCGTAGGGATGTGAGGTGTCACGGACTGACTGGTCCCATTTTCGGGCCACAATCATCCGTGGCTTAGCTCTTCGACTCCCTGTACCGGCAATACTTTCCTTTGATCTACAGTCCTCAAGACGGCTTGAATGATTATGTAGTGTACATGATGATCGTTGCAGCTTTCACAATTGAGTTCAATACAGAGCAGCGTTGAAAAGCTGGTGTCTGTTGTGGCGCAAATTCGTACAAGGTTGCCATGCAGATTGGTACCTCCAATAGAGTATTAGGCACAATAAAACCCCATGACGGCCCGAAATGAAGCATTGCACCAAAGTTGCGTAGCGGTCATCCGGTGCTGAGAATTATAAGAGAATCCTTTAACATAAAGGACAGTACGTGAGTACGCTTGGTCGAACTGACGTCAGGGCGGGTCTGTGCAATTATTGCTTCAAGGGTGGATTTAGGCTGCTTCATCGGATCGTACCATGAAGCGTCGGTTCTGGTGGACTGGTGGTAATAGCCGGACCAAATTTTGGATTTTGTGCGTCCTTTATCATTCTCATTACAGAATTACCCCATGATCAAGGACCTGCGTACTGAAGATAGGCTAATTGTTCGTATTCAGAAGGGTCGTTTGCGCTGTAGTATGCTTCTAAATGGCCCCATCTGGAGTTACGAAGCCCATAAATCAATTCAGAGACTGAATTCGGCGCATCTGCAAGGTTTTCCTCTCTCGAATACCCAAGGAGAGCAAATGCTTCTCTAGCAAGCTCCTTATCACTTTTTGCATGATCCGGTTCGATGGCAAGTTTGGGACCGATTGCACCAAGTAGAGCAAAGATCTTGTCGCGTTCATCTGTTGCCTCGTGATCTTTAAAGCAATTCAAAGTGAAGTACAGGCTCATCGCGGTAAAAGAGAGTCCATTCGCTCCTGGCGCCATTTGAAGCAGCAGATGGATGTGAAACCAGCCTTGCTTAAGATCGAAAGTTTCCTTGAAGGTGTCGACTTACACGCAGTATTTACCACAAACAAAGACTGCGGATCTGGCCCTTGCAACTTCTTGAACAACCCATACCCGATAGAACCACGGTCGCCTGAGCAGCTTCTCAAGGCTTTGTTCAATCTCCCACGTTTGCGCGTCCAACTTGTCCAATGTCAATTTACGCTGCACTCCTTGTGATGTCCACATTTCCTTATCCTTGAGGAATGGCAATGCAAGATCGCTATCGGCATCTAGATTACCCAGCCAGAAGATGACCCGGTGCGCACAGCTGAAAATCTCTCCCATAAAACCGACTTGATGCTACTTTTCGGAAAGATTGCTTTGATCAATATTGATCGCATCAATCCAAAGAGTTCTGATGTGACTCCTAATTCTGAGATGGTGTAGTGCCTAATACAGATTCTCAGTAATAGCAAGTGCTTTACCGTTCACGCTTGCGCTCCTGTTCTTGTTCGCAGAGCCCCAACAATATTAAAAAAGCTTCGTATGAGTGCTCTGTAGCATTTGGCGGCCGGTCGTTGATATTGAAGATCGCGCAAGCCGGTAGCTCTAGCTTCTCCCACTCGCCGAGCAAGCGTAACAAGCGGATAGAGGGTCGACTTTCGTCCAATGGTTCGTACTGGGACCTCTCTAAATTCTTAATGAATTGTTCCTGTGACTGCTGCTGGTGAACTTCCTCGGTGCCATGAGGTATGATTCCTCCGTTTGAAGGTTCCATCCCGCCGAACAGACGTATCAAGATGAAGGAAAGTCTCTGCCCAAATGTTAGAAACAAAGAGACCTAGAGATCAATTGCGTGCCGTCTGTCAAGAGTAAAGACTAACTACCTATTGTAAAGGACAAGCGGCTAGCAGGCGCCATTTTTTGGACCTAACGGGGGCTGTTTTCAACACCTCATTTGCCAATGCATTAGGTAGTACCCGATCGGCGCGTCACTGGAGATGCTGGGTTAAGTAGACTTCAAACCGCCACCTCCCCGAACACCTTCGTCATGACTCACTCCCACTCGTATGAGTTTCTCAATCCCACTCGCACGAGCTCTACAATACCCGCTCACACAAGCTTCTCCGTCTCGCTCATGCCAGCTTCTTCGTCCCGCTTACACGAGTTCTTCGACTTTACTCCTCCGGGCTTCTTTCCCCGTCCTGCTCACACAAGCTCTCTCCGCTAATCCCAGTATGATCGCGTCCGCGCGTCTTCGTGCACCTCGCACCGACAAGAACAAAACGACAAGGAAGGTGGTGGACCAGTCATCACTTCGTCAAAACCATGGGAGATAAGGCAGTGACACATATTGAGAAACACCGTCAATCAACGCCTGCAGCCACCGTAGCAGCTGCAATAGATGATGGCAAGACTCATTTACTTCTGGCAGCAAGCGGTTCAGTCGCCACGATCAAACTGCCACTGATCATTGAGTCGCTCGGATCATACATCAACCTTTCCATCCGAGTGATACTTACCAAGTCTGCTACGCACTTCCTCGCCGGCCAGTCTCCTGAACAACCTACGGTAGCCTCTCTAACTTCGCTCTCTAATGTTGACTCCATCCACTTGGATGAGGACGAGTGGGAGGAGCCATGGACGCGAGACTCAAACATTCTCCACATCGAGCTTCGTCGCTGGGCTCACCTCCTCGCAGTCGCTCCCATGTCGGCAAACCTCTTGGCCAAGGTGACGGGCGGTCTTTGTGATAATCTCCTTACGAATGTCATTCGTGCCTGGGATGTTGATTCGTCACACCAGGAATGGCCTACAATCATCGTTGCACCGTCTATGAACAGCATGATGTGGACGCACCCCTTGACTGCAAAACAAATCGCAGTGCTCAGGGAATGGAAGTGGTTTGAGGTGCTTCCAACGCAAGTCAAACAGCTTGCATGTGGTGACATCGGGCAAGGGGGAATGTGTGAGTGGACGGAGATTGTAAAAGTAATAGAAGCTCGTCTCGACTTGGCGTCTTCCTGATAACTGTACTACTTATCAAACCCTAGATAGAATAACACTTTCATCTCAGGAATTACGACCTCCGTCCCGATGAACGAGATCAACCATCGCCTTCATTCCATCAACAAGCGTGAGGCTGTCGAAACCTGCCTGATGCGAGTACTCGCGAACAATGGAATCTGGATAGATGAATGAATGGAAGTATCCCAGTCTCATGCTCGAGAATCCAGGAAGGATAGCTTTCCAGTGATTGACAAGCATGACCGAGTTCGATGGTGTATCATCTTTCATGATCTTCTGCAGAAGTCTGTGGTCGATTCTTGAATTCGACCATTCTACGAGAAAACTATCTCTGTTCATGCCAGCATCAGTTAGCTTCTGCCTGGTCTCTTCCCAGGTGAGGCCCCATGTCTCTTCCCCTTGACCATAAACTTTGCGCATGACCGCCCAGGTGAAATTAACCGATCGTCCAATGCGAGGAACCGTACCTAGAATTTCTGGAATTGACCGGCAGTACTTGATAGGACTGTCGATAATAGATTCTCCATCGAGACGTCGAACGGCAATCTCAACGGGGATTCTCTCGGCAATCTCATCACACTGTCGGCGTGGTAATGTTGCAAATTCGAAGTCGATATAGAAATCGTCGTTCTTCGCGTTAGCTCTCTCGATATTCCGAACTAATTCGAGAATCTCGACTGGCACGGAAGCTACTGACAAACAGGCTGCCATTTCATCTGAATTCGTGATTTCGGAGCCCAATCCTTGCTGTCGACGACGACGAGAAGACTTTTTGGAACGGCGGAAGCGGAGCTTTTGCCTCAGCCAAGCTTGATAATGTTCTTCGCGGGCTGGAATGATCCTACTCGCTTTCACAATGCACTTTTGGGGACAAGGCAAGCTGATGGCGCAATATCCCATCTTCACCTTTTCCTCTAGACTGCGTTGGCGCTTCTGGTTGCTCTTATTGATCCTGGAGCGTAACAGAGCGGCTCTGTCAACACCTTCGTGGACACGGTGACAGTGTTGTATTCAACCGGCATTTTGGTGAAACGTAGCTGCACATCCATCTATGCCACAATGGAATTCGATTTGGAGATGTCGAGCATCATTGTGCTCCTTCAAGGCCGAGGAAGTGCGTTCGCTCTTTGTGCAACCTTTGTAAGTGCATCGATATTTCTTATCAATTTGGCTAAGGTGGGCGCTGACATGTCTGTCAAAGTAAACGCCGAAGGCGGAGAAGGATTTACCGCATGATGGACAGAGACGTTTCATTTTCTGATGAATGTGCTTGACTTGCTTGTCTAGGCCCTGCGTAATGACGAACTCTTTATCACAGTCCTTTTCGGGACAAGTGAAGATCTCCCGATTCGCGTCATGTCGTTCGGTATGCGCATTCAAATGGCACGAGTCATTGAATCGAAGACCACATACGGGACATTGATGGTTACTTCCACATGGACTAAATCGTTCGTGATGGCTCAAGTCCAGATAATCGTCTCGACAGGTTGGACAACGCTGAAGAACACTTCCCGCAACTTGCGGACCTCTCTATAAGACATTGGACTCGCCACGCCTGCCTGTCGGTATTGGTTGTAGTTCATGTTCAAATTTGATATGCTTGGTAAGCAGATCTTTACTCTGGATCCTCTTGTCGCATCCCGATCTTTTCCAATTGCATATTTGAGTTCGACCAAGGCGGTGCGATCGCCCTTCGTGACGATCTCTAGCTTGAGTAGACATGAAGTACCTGAAACAATAGTGACATCTCGGCTGATCAACGGCCAAATTCTACGCAGCTTGAATAGCCTGAGGCCTATCAAACCTCCTGGGCTGTTGATTGGTGCCGTACAAGACTTTCTCTGTCCTCTGCAGTATTGCTTGTGTACCGAATTCCTGACAACCTGATACGTCATGTGTGCCGTAGGGGGTTCTTGCTAATGGATGCTGCATCAAAGGGGCAAAGAAATTGATCGAGTTCGAACGAATGTCTGCGCACGGTTTTTGGGGGCCAAGTGCTGACGAAGTGAGGTCAATTTTCGAACGTCTGCTTGGACTCTACCCAGACTCAAGTAACGTTAGCGCGATCAGAGAATTGAGTACATGCAAGCCATGTTTAGAAAGAATTACCAGGAGAGTTTCGGATCCACGAGGCGAGAAGGGGTGGAGAAGTTTTCCGTAATTGATGTTGCTAGGGGTTGATAGGGATCTGGATTTTCGAGCTACGCTCTATTGGGAAGTCTTGGCTTCCGAAGAAGGACTTGCCGTTTGCTTGCCATCCAGGACCTTCTCTCCACGAAGATCTTCTCTCTATGGAGCGGTTCTCTCCTTGAAGAGACTCTCCACGAAGCTCTCCTCTCCTTGAAGAATCTCTCTACGAAGCTCTCCTCTCCATGGAGCTCTTCTCTCCTTGAAGGATATCTCCTTAGACCTCCTCGCTCCTCGGCGATTTAAATTATTTAATCATCACTTTCAGAGAGACTGGGAACCTTCTTCTACTCGTTATGTCGGCTGCGTACATTATCATTGACGGGCTGCACAGTACGCGCTTGATATGGTCCGGCCAGGGTCGCGTTGACTTGACCTTTTTCTTATCACGTACTGCGTGGCTGCTCAGATGACGAGGGGCCCGGAACCGGGGCCGCGAACGTGAGGCTGGGCGAGAGCACGAGCAGCCTGACGCAACAAGATTCGAGCTTGAGCGACTATGATTGAGTTTGAGTTGACTGTGAGCGAGCGTGAGTTGAGGCGGTACAAACGTGAGCGTATTAAGCCGAGGTTGAGCCGAGTAAGATTTTGCTAAGTCAACGTAGCTGTATCGATGACCCGAGTTGGGACGTGGGTGCGGGCACTTTGTCCCAGTTATTAGCGAGAGAAATGTTCCCACCTTTCCGGTAAAACCTTGGTGTTTGCACCATCAACTCAATCGAGCTGCAAAATCCTATCTCTCTGATCCTCACTCTGTCTTCTCTTAAGACCTGTGAACCCTACGGAGGAAGCAAACCAGGACTCCCATCATACTATTGGGTGCACCTTATTTCACAATTCCCAAAGAGGCAGCGTGCCTCAAAGCTACAACTATCTCCCACGCTGAACTATTACTTGACAGAGCATAAAGCGTATGGTCAAGCCGTATCGCCTGTGCTCACATCACTGTTTATCACATCTGTATCTCTGAGCATCACTATATGCTCAGAACATGTATTTATAGAGGCTTGCTCTGCTGCTTATTTCCAGTTCTTTAGTTCAACTTAGCTAGTATAATTTGCTGCCTAAGTTCATACTCCATCATTACTTCCCCCTCCAGGACAAAAATCCGCTCACACTTCAAACAACCGCTTTCAACCATGACGGCTGCCCCTCTCAAGGTTCGAGTCGGCGTTGGTGTCTTCGTGCTTGCATCATCAGAGGAACCTATTGATAATCCTCGCTTTCTAGTTGGCAAACGTAAGAATTCTCACGGTGCCGGCACTTATGCCTTGCCTGGAGGCCACCTTGAATACGGCGAGACGCCAGAAATCTGTGCTGCTCGTGAGTTACTCGAAGAAACCGGGCTCAAGGTGACCAATGTTCGCTACCTCACGGCTACGAACGATTACATGCCAGCAGATGGCAAGCACTACATCACACTGTACATGGTCTGTGAGCGTGAGGATTCCAAGGCTGAGGCGGAGGCTCTGGAGCCTGACAAATGTGAAGAATGGGAATGGATGCAATGGCAGGACTTGCTGGTGTGGATCCAGAAGGAACTTGATGCTGGTGAAGGAGGAGCGGTGAAAAGGAAGCTCTTTGCACCATTTCTCAATCTGCGCCGTCAGCGTCCTGGTGTACTCCCCACTCAGGTATGAGCTTGTGATTGAAGCTTTTCATTGTGACCACGAGAATAACAACCCTAAAATATCAAGGACAAAAATAACAGCAACATCTTGTCTCCTCCCTATACGGGAAGAGAATCACGTATCCCTCATCTGATGTTGTATTGATTTGGACAGAAAAATGGCATCGATTGACGTTCTACTAAGCTGGTGATTACTCAGACAGAGCAGATAAACTGCCTGAATATATATACAGGGATCTCCGAACGTTCCGAATAGGATCAATCCTTCAGGAGCTGCTGAACAATCAGCTTCCGAGGCATCCGGCAGGCGAAGCAACTTGAGTAACAAGGAAACAGTAGGGCAGCATGCTCTGACATCATCCTTTTTCCTTTTCCCGATATGCCATATGTAAAACAATTCATGTAGCCTTTGGGTTACGTAATTGAGGTGCTTGAAATCTAATTTCTACCTCCGAATTGCTCAGGGAAGAGATCTTCTGCATCAATCTTGTCTACTTTGGTGGCCCTTCGTGTCAATAGTCACAGTTCTGTAGCACCGTGTTGATTCAATCTCTACGGGAATTGAGCTGCTTATATACACAAATCAACCCCTGTTATTCTGCCAGGATCTCATCCTTCTGAAACCCAGGGATTTATCAGCTAAACAGTCTAGAACAGTCAAATCTCCGTATTTTAGTACCGTGTTGCCGTCAGCAGCACCTTGTGTAACCTTGACAGTAGACCAGTTCTGGCTCCGTATGGATTTACTCGGGATTATCATTGTGACAGTGGGCACGTTCGTTCCTGGTATCTATTGGCTTTCTACCTGTCCACAAACCTTACAAAGATTGTACTGGGCCATCATTAGTTATTCACAGCCTCTACAGCCGAGCCCGAGTGCCAGGACACGCTGATATGTATCCCAGATCATTTCCTCAGCGTCCGCCACTGCTGTTATGGTCTTTATACCCAGGTTTCAGCGCTGGCGGACAGCAAGAATATGCGCTTACATTACACTTGGCGCTTCATCATTTATTCCCCTACTGCATGGAGTCTCGCTATACGGGCTTGACTATATGCTGCGGTACTCGGGAATAAAATGGTATCTGCCAGAGCTTGCTCTTTATGGCAGTGGGGTTCTTTTATACGCGGTAGGTTTATACGCGTACTGCCTTTTTTTTTCATTACCTTTTAAGTAATAAGTAAGGTGGCTGAGAATTACAGTTCCGAACTCCAGAGCGTTTTGCACCAGGTAAATTTGATATTTGGGGGGCCTCGCATCAGATCTTTCATGTCTGTATCTTATGCGCTATGTACGTACATATGCTCGCCCTTTCGCAGGCTTTCACATGGTTCATACACTGGAATTATGTAAAATCCAGGCTGCTTATTAAGGCACGTAAAGCGCGGAAAATCGGTTATAAATTTCTAATCTCACATCTCTTTTTATTATAATAATAAACGTTGAGAATATACAGCTCAGCAGGACAACAAAGATTGGATGGTTATCAGGATGGGACTAGCGCTACGGAGAGGAATCTCATCTGTTTCTTCTTAACATTTTCTTTTCATATTTATCGAATCACTAGCTAGCATATCAGTAAGTAACACAGTTAGCAGTTTTTCTTATAACAGTGTGTCACATGTTATCCCGGGTCATTTGTTGCTGAAAGGTTCGGTGAGTGTGTGAGAGTGGGAAGTTGTCCATTATTCTAGCCTACGATCAAGATTATAGGCCTTCGGTCTGAGGTTCGGACCGAAGTTCCTGTTCCGAACCGTGAGTTCCGGATCTGTTACTATGTATTATATGCCAATCCTAAGTTCTAAACTATTTATTCCGTCTTATGAACCCGTAGCAATGATAATAACTACGGTGTATTCAGGCGCGACTGCATACCTGTTATAACTGTAACACATGAAGTCTCTCTTTGGCCTGAAGAGGTTCATAAAAAGGGATTTTGTGCCTCTTTGTGCCTCTTTGTGCCTTTTTGGCCTCTATTTACTACGCTCGCTGTTTTAAGGCTTTGTTGAAAACAGCGAGTATGGTGATTGACGTAGCTGAGCAAGTCACCACGGTCCCAAAAGAATAACACGGACGACATATGCACACGCACATACAAGGAGGAGAATCCGGAACAGGCAGCAGTACCGGAAGCAAGTCATATATCAGTGTCAACGATGTCAAAAGTCGACCTGTCGACGTCGATGATGTCAAAATTTGACCTGTTAATGTCGACGATGTTAAAAGTCAACCTGTTGACATTAGCAGAAAGGAAGGTTAATCTGCTCGTCAGGAAGCGTGTATATAAGAACCAACAAGATCTAACTAACTTTGGCTCAGTGTGTTTGATCTCTGATTCTCACCCGAGATCTATAGTCTTAGAACTGATATTTAATCACTTCTGTTTTTTGTTAACTTATAAATTACTTAGGTATCTATCCCCATCCTTTACAGTGAATAAGATATTAATACAGTATTACGATCTTTTATAATCAGTTTCATCTACAATTACTGTTAGTGATGAGTTTCTTTTGCTGTATTATACTATCCACACAGTTTTACGGAAGACTAAGGTCCGGTATCTCAGAGCGCAATATATTAAACACTCTTAAAGATGATTAACAACAGTGATATCTAAATAACAGATACTAACAGCACACAGATAACCTCACTTACCGCAGTTAATATAACAGGAGACGAAAATAAGAAAAAAAAACTATAAATCAGTAAAACCGAATAAGTTTCATAAAAACACAAGTTAAAACTATAACTTAACTAATTTTATATATACTACCGAGTGTTGTGGACACAGTCTGGTTCGCTTACGATGGCTTGCTCGGTCGTGAGCCAAGGGATGGAAACCGCTCTCATGGCGGTTGCAGCTGGAGGAGAGAGCTAGTGCTCGCAGGTCCATAGTTTTAGGTAGCTTCTCGCAGAAACAACAATACAAGCTTTCATTCATGATCCATAAAAACAACATCTTTCTGTTGTGATCCTTGCGAGGATCGTAACAGTGACTTAATAGTCCACTACGCACTGAACTTATATAGTAAGTTCTATGAGCTAATAGTTTTCACAAGCAGAGGATCCTCTAAAAACCAAAAACACAGCGAACTGTTTGTAATAGACTTTACAGTGCTTATAGCCTTATCCTTGAAGATGTCTATGAAGTGTCTATTAAGAGTAGATTAAATTTAGCTCAAGACAGACATTTGGTAATACAAGAGCGCGACGCTTGAAATTAAAAGTAATTCAGACGAGAATAGCCGTGATAAATGTATAAGTGAAGTTCTTAGGCCTGGCTGGACGTGTAATCTGGGTTATATGCCTAGGTGTAGAGTCTTTAAGATGTCGATAGGCAGTAGTAAGTGGGTAATTCAATCGCCTATAGATCTCACGTCTAGAGCGGCAATTTCAGGGCAAATAGATGGCTTGAGTGAGAAATCTTAAGAGCAGCGCGACGAGATGTTCGGACGACTTTACCTGGCTGACGAGGTAGTAGCTCAGTATCAGGCGTTAGCACATTCGATATAATCAGTGAGATTAGACATCAACACCATGGTTAAATAGGATTAAAGCAGTTAGGAGCATGAAAAAAGGAAGGGATAAGAAATCAGGATCCCAAACAAGCCATGTTCTACTAGTAAATTACCTAGGGTTGGTGGGGAAACAGAGTTTGTGTTTCCACAAATTTTGCTAATATACCTGCCATTCAGCCACGATTTCGCGGCCGTCCCCTTCCCCTCCCTATCCGACCCACTCCACCACCCGCATCCCTTCCTTCCCGCACATCCCCGTTCTGGCCTTCCGCCACGGCCCTCTCCAGCTGCGCACGCCAACCCGCCCCCCCCCGCGTCGCATGCGCGACCGATGCGCCCGGCCTTGCAAAGCTCGGCCGCGGCGGCACGTGCTGATTGGGCTGCCGATGAATTTGATGCCGCGCGAGCTGCTGGTGGTGCCCGCGGGCTACTCTGCATGAGGGGGCGGTCGGTTGGCGGGAGGAGGAGCGCGAGTTGCCGGGTGTGTCATTGGGCTGGTCGGCCTCGGCGTCGGAGGCGGGTTGGTATTCGGCATCGGAGGGGGGGGTTTTGCGCTTGCGGCAGCGGGGGCGGGGGATAGTGAGCAATTCGGGGCGTTCGGGGGGTTCGGGAGTTTGCTCGTAGGAGTCAGCTTCTTGACTAGTAGGAGTTGATGAAGAAGTGGTGATGGGTTGGCGACTGATCCAGTCGCGGAGGAGCGAGCCTGGGAGATGACGGGCACGTAAGAAGGCATTAGCCTTTTGCAGGTCAGCGGCGGAGACGTAGTTCCAGTCGACGTTTTTTCGAGCGAGCTGGCGACGATCGGATGGTGGGGAAAAATCAGAGACGGGTGGGGAGGCGTCCGGTAGGACTTCTCGCTCGACGCGGACTTCAGGCACAGGATTGGGCGCTGAAGTGTCAATGAATTTCTCGCCTAGGCGCTTAGCCAGAACCCAGTGCATGTGTTCGTCGCTTTCGGTTGTAAGGTCGAGAAGAATGCGGCAAATAGTCTTGCCATCGGTACCGAGCGCCTCGGCCTCAAAGTATATTTGGCAGTAAATATCGACAGCAAGTTGCGCAGTGAGGTCATCGAAACGTGCTAGAGTAACGCCGGAAAAGGAGATGGATTTCGGCGATTTTTCGTCGTCGCTAGTTGCCGCATTGGCGAGAAATTCTTCGTCCACAAATTCGGGATTGTAGAAAGGACCTGACTGCGTATCTATGCTATAGCTAGTACCGTACCCTCTTCTCCAGCGTGCTGCTTCTTCTGGGCTCAGTTTCGCGAATACAGGCTTCTCATAAAGGGCGCTACGACGTCTGCTTGCATTATGCGCTTCGGTAGATACCGAGGCTCCTCCTTTATAGTAAGGCTCAAATAAATTACCAAAGGGACCTTGAGGTCGTAACGGTTTGTCACGCAGAAAGTTGAGGCCACGATCGGATCGCAGGTTCTTGATCAAATTACGCAAGCCATGCGGAGGCGCATGCACAGCTTGATTAAGAAACGAAGGCGAATTTCGACCCAAAGCGTTCCAAACTTCTTCTAGGCGCTGCTCGTAAGCCTTGGAACTGGCAAAATAGGGAACACCGTTTTCTAGCGCAGGATTTGGCGGCGGCTGTCTTCGGTAGACCGTGTTGAGCGTGGACTTCTTTTGTCGTGGCGATTTTGCTGCTGAATCAGAACGCTTGCGAGAGGTCGGCAGAACCGCCCGGAGTCCATTGGTCTTGGGCGTCAGAAGACGAACTTCTTCTGCAGTGAAGCTTCGTCGCTTTCGATGTACTCCTTGCGGTAGCCGCGTAGACGTATATTGCTGCGCCCTATGTCCGTTCGAAGGATCAGTTTCACGGAGAAGTGGCTTCTTTATTGCGCGGCTTTGCGCTTCGATAAGCCCCCAATTAAGCTCGACATCCCTTGACGGAAATGCTGCGGGCTTTTCCCGAACCAGAGCAGGATTGTATGGAACGAAAGGTATCTCGAATGCCGGCGTGGTCACATTCCGAATTTGTCGATTGGCCATGCTGATCGTGGGCCGTGGATGAGGAGAAGAAGAGCTTTCGACTTCGTCTTCGTAGCGCTTCGGAGCCTTAATATTCCTGCGTGGTCGTAAGTCCATCAAATTCGATTTTGGCCTGAGTTCTTGGCCAGGTTTGGGTCCGATCGGATTAACTTGATTCGCTCAGAATAGAGTTTGGAGCCGCTCAAATTTCTCATGTGATTGGATTTGACTGATTTGAGCCATGGCAAGTCGAGTTTTATTACTAGATTCGGTGTTGTGACTGACAGAGAAGGGGTTTCGGAAAACAAATGATGTTCAGTGATCACAAGTGAGGCGCCTCGTGTCGTGTTTTTAAGTGAATAAGCAACACCTGATGAGGATGCATAAGTGAACAAGCTTACGCAGCTTAGCTCTCTCTGAGGCTACAAGCTCGGGACAGAGCCTATTGAGTCTAGATAGACGGCTGTCAGAACCTCAAGTTTTCTCTCACCGGCAGGCAATGAAATTCAATTAAGCATTAAATACAGGGGGTGAAAACTACTCACAGGGATGACTGAATTTTTGTCGAAATGCGACTCGACCTGATTGAAGCAGATCAAGTCATGAGGTCGATTCAAATCTCGACCGCCCATCTCCATGGGTCGACGGATGCGAATCGTGGGATATCAGCAGTCTTTGTTCTGCCGATCTTGACCATAACTTTGATCATTCGTATGAGCGCACTTAATTTTTATTGTGTAACATCACGAAATGGCGCAAAGCCCCTCCCACTCATCTCCATGCCATGCCCATCCGCATCGAACTCATCGTCCGCAGCAAGGGCCTCATGCCCTCGTTTTGAACCAGCGCCACCGCTACTCGTGCTCAAGCTTTTCTCCAAAAGCGGGGCTGCGTAATGATTTGCATTGACTTGCTGCGTTGAGGTGTTGACCAGGCGCTGAGCCTCGAGAATATCGTAGTAGGTGGTGAGCACCCACTTCATACTATCATCGATGTTGGCGCTGAGCCGACAACATTGGACGTGTTGCACAGCTCTCGCAAGGTCCATGTCGGCAAACATATGCATCATGTAGGCGACGACCACTGCGGCGGATCGGTCGTTGCCGCTCTCGCAGAAGACGAGGACTTTACCGGGACCCTGTTGCCGACTTTCTTTCGTTTGGATGAGATGTTCGTTGATCATCTGAATGGCCGCGGGGAACAATGCTATTAGGTCTGAACTGGTTCCAGCGTCGATGGTGCCCTTCTGCAGCCCAAGCTCATCTGCTACTTTCAATGCTCTGCTCAGGACGAGCGACTGTTTCGTAGACGTGGGTCTGATGGCGAGCAGCATGGTAATACCTTCGCCGCTAAGAAAATTTCGATCGGTAACCGCGTTCATGGGTCCGAGGTAGAGAAAAGGTAGGATCCGTTGGGCACGGCGGCGCATGTCGTACGACCAGTCGAATGGTTCAGCAGCCTGCCCATCCTTCTCGTAACTGTAGCCATCGAGAAAACGGAGCGATTCGAGCATGGGATCACCGTGTGCAGATTTGAGCGATAGGGTGGAATTGACTGGTGGAGCAAGGCCAATGTTGATACGTGGCGGTGAAGGCACCCGGGTCGTGTAATCTGATCCGGGGACATAGTAGCCAGTATCCTCCAAGTCGTCCATGCTTGCGTAAGATTCGCGGGTCCTCTGCCTGGCTTATTTCCAGAAGAGGATACGGGTGCGTATATGCTTTGGTCTCAACTTTGAAGCCTGGGTCCTTGAAGTAGAACAAGAGAGCAGTAGCCAAAGAACCACAATCGTTAGGAGAAAGTCAATAGTGGATCAGGGTGGGCGCTAAGTTTTCACATTCATCGGATGGTGGCAGACACTTCATCTGGTGTGATGCTGGTCGAGTGAGCTGCTGCCCATCACAAGAATGGCCTCCAAATGCTTGGATGTGAGTTCGACGGCCGGAGCATGATGTCAGGCTTCTGAGTATTTTATGGATTGACACTTTTCATGCTCAGTTCTCAGCTGGAATGGCACGGGACGAAATAGGCAGTGAAATTGATGGTCAGGCTCAACCGCGTTACTCAAGCACGTCAGGAGCTGAGGCTCTGTGGCTAAATTTAGACCTCGCCGCGGAGTTTTCAAGCTTCTCTTTTCTCAGTAATTCATTGGCTACATAAAATCAATCTTGCATGCTGAATTCTGTATTTGTAGGCATAGAATCTAATCGGCGTCTATCATCAAGCCATGACTATTAGAGAAAATCCACAATGGTCGAAAAAGAAAAGAGGCAAAGCGCCAGACAATGAGCGCTATCCTCTATGTGCAGAGACTGATTGCCGCTTTTTTGCCCATACCATCCCGAAAAGCGCCTGACAAGCAGCATCTATCGTAAATTGACTACGCCTCCTCTACTCCGTCTGGCTGCACAGCATCGGCGTCGTTCATCTCAGTGTCCTTGGCTTCGCCAGCCTCAGCTTTGCCATCTGCCGGCTTAGATGCAGCTTCTTTCTCCTGCTGCGCTTTCTTGGCTTCCTCCTCGGCCTTCTTTTTAGCCTCCAGCTCTGCCCGCTTGGCGGCAGCTCGCTCCTCCTCTTCTTTGACACGTGCTTGCCGTTCTTCTTCGAGCTTGTCGTTGTAGCGTTGAATGATTGGGCCGGCGACTGAACGAATTTCCTCAATCTTGCTAACATAGATGGCCTTGGTCGCGTCCTCACCGTCTTCGTAGAGCCAATCCTGCAATCCAAAAATTAGCACACTGTAGCCGCGGATATGATGTATGTGAGGTAAATGTTGATGTTCCATTCTTCCCGTTTCAAGTGTTGTGAAGACCCCGGCAAGGCTGGTGGTCAAGATTTTGACTTTGAAGCCAGAAAGTGGACTCGAGAGCCTGATGCATGGAGAGGATGCAAATACTCATAAAGGAAAGATAAACAGCGGTTGGGGAGTTGAACTTACCTCAATCTGCTCGAGCTTCTCCTTCACTTTCGCCTTCTCCTCATCATTCGAGAATTCGGCATATTTTTCGTCAATGTGACCCCTCATCTCGTAGATGAAGCTCTCAAGCTCGTTCTTTTTGTCCTCGGTGTCGGCAACAAGCTTGTCTTCCATGAGCATCTGACTTTCTTTCTCGGTAGCTTGATCTTTTATCGACTGCTCCATCGAAGCCGTGCCAGCAGACAGTGGAAGATCGCCCTTGCGGACTTGCTTCTTGACCCTACGAGTCTTGGGCTTCTCTTCAGGCTTTTCATCGGTTTCCATAGCCTGCAAATCGTGTTGCATTAGTGACTGTTGTGGTGGGGGTACATTTTCCTGCCTTGATGTCGCAAACAATCTCGAAGTGGATGAGAGACGCGGCCGCTTCTTATTGCGTCCCATGTCAACCTCTTCTTCCACTCTCGACTCACGACTTGCAGAATTTTCCGATGCAGGACGAACAAGAGTGTTACCTACATCTGCGTCTTTTTTCTCACTCTCCTTTGCTTCTGGTATGGGCTCCTCCACTTCTTGATCTTCTACATAATAACCTTGTTCGACATTGAGTACTCCGTGGAGGTTGAGTCGGGCCTTGAGCTTGCATATCATAAAGTCATCTTTGGAATCGACCTTCACGCCCTTGACGGAGAAGCGGCCAATCCATGGATCCATTTTGCCGGGGAGAATGTCTGGCTTAGCATATTTGGCCTCGAGATCGAACGGTTGTTTCCGGTAAAAGGTGAGGATCTTAGTCGAAGGCATGACATTTCCCTTGTTGAAGACAGTAAGGCTCGTGTCTTCGTCGGGAATGTCCGGCGACTTTTCCCAAGTAAATTCGATTGGATAGTTGACGATGTCGTGAACGGAGAAGTCGCGGACGCGGAAGACGGGGGACAGAATGGCGCAGCTGAAAGCGGCGCCGCGTGCCGCAGCTTCGTCTTGGTTGAGTGTGAAGGAAAGCTTTTTGCCGAAGAAATTTTCAATGGCCGTCTTCAGTGCGGGAACACGAGTGCATCCGCCTACTAATTCGACGAAGTCGATATCCTCGGGTTTCAGTTTAGCCTCAGCAAGCGCCTGCTCGAGTGGTAAAGTGGCACGCTCCAAAAGAGGTTTCATCAATTCCTCGAGCTCCTCTCTCTTCAGGAACCCTTTGACATCGACGTCATTCATGATGGACTCGATACTGATGGGAGCGCTGGCATTGGCGGAGAGAACCTTTTTGAGCTTCTCGCAAGCTGCCGCAAGACGTAGGCGGGCCTTTTGATTCTCGTTCACGTCAATTTTGAACTTTTCTCGGAATTCCCTAGCAAAGTGATCCACGATGGCCTTGTCGAAGTCGCGGCCGCCGAAATGCCGATCGTAGGCCGTTGACTTGACGGCGAGTTCACCCTTTTTGAATTCGATAATAGAGCAGGTATAGTTGCTGTGACCGATGTCCACAAATGCCACACGACGGGGCTTCTCCTCGGGTCCGGGAAGGTCGAGTTTCGTGATACCGTAGCCCAAGGCGACAGCTGTGGTATCGTTGACGAGCCGGAGCACTTTGAGCCCTGCTATCTCTGCGGCGTCCAACAGGGCCCTTCTTTGGCGGTCAGTGTACCAAGCAGGACAAGTGAAGACCATGTCGTTCACGGGGAGCTTCAGTTCAGCGGAGGCCGTCTGCCGAATCTTGCTAAGGAACATGGCGACGATCTGGGTTGCCGTGAATGGCGTCTTTTGACCGAGATACGACACCTCCACACCGACTTGGCCATGGATGTCAATCAAAGGCGCCGAAACAAACTCTTGCTCTGTCTGCACGTCGGGATCTTTTAGGGAGCGACCGGCCAGCCTTGAGAAGGAGGAAACGGTATTCTTGAAATTCGACACTTCTTGTGTTTTTGCAGCTTCACCGAGAAAGCGAGATTTCGGGCCGAAGCCTACAAGAGACCTTCATTCGTGAGTTAGTCTAGATAGCGGACAGAAACAGATGGCTAGACGACTTACGGCGTTGCTCGGTTGGATACCTCATTGGTAATCTGTGGCCAGATCAGTAAGGACATGGCAAGCTAAGTTTTTGCGAGTCGGAACTTACCACATCAACACCGCGATTTCGGGCAACGGCAATGACGGTATTGAGGGTGCCCAGGTCCACGCCTACAACACTCATGTTTGCGACGCAGGAGCAGGAGCAAGAAATAAAGCAGTAGTCAAAATGTGGTCAGAATGGTCGAACTTGCTCAGAAATGGCGTTTGCACAGTGCAGGAGGCCGGGTCAGTACAGAGGGAAGGCGGAGTGGGCTGGAGCAGCAGTGAGAGGTGGTTTATGGCGTACCTGGTCGCATGGAAATTTCGAGCAGATGCGCGAACCGTGCCAGGTCACCTGTTTGCTGTCTGTTTGCATCGTCGACGAGTGAAATCATTGGTGGGGCAACGCAAGGCGCTCTTTCGCCGCCCGCTGCGCATCATCAACAACACCAGTCCAGGTACGCCCGGCCATCTAAGGACGTGCTGCGAATGGGACGAGGGCTACCCCGGCCGGGCGCGACGAGACCATCACGTATCAACTCTGTCTGTCCCAGACTCTGGCGTCATTCGGTCCGGGACTGGGATTGGGCAAGCCTGCATACAAGCTGAATGCTGGGCACGATCAGCCATGAAATGCAGCTATCAGCCATCAGAGACGCGTCAAACGCGTAGGTAAAGTCTCGTTATAGCACCGCATCGATCATGACGGGCTTAGAAACTTACCCGCTGTACAATGCTACCCATACTTCCTTCCGAGTCTCTCCTCTGTTTCACGGAAACGCACATACGGGACCCAAATCTCCTTTATCAGATCAGAGTCTCAGATATCATTCAAAGCAGTTGCAAGACCTTCTTACCAAGAACTCCATTCGCGGCGTGAATCTTGCGCAAGGCTACCAAGACCAGACCGATACCCTTCAAACTTGTTCATGGTCCCTTTTAGGCAGCGAAACCAAATGGAGGAACGACGCCAACTCGGAGACTGGTTCATCATCCGTGACCAGCGATAATGCTCGCGGCATTTGCATCCAGCTAAAATACCCAAGAACTACGCACAGTGCTTTGCTACTCCGGGACCCTCATAATCTCCCAAATGACCATCCTCAATTCACAACACTTCCCCTTTTACTTCTCCGCATGCCCGCTTCTATCCGCGATGTTTTCCTCAAGTACCTCCAACTCACCTTCGATTGCAACATCTCTCCCCATCCCATCCGCTCCATCGACACCATCCTTGAGCGCTTCATCTCCAACCTCACCCACCACCCTTATTCTCCGCCCCGAATCCTCCAAACTCTCCAAATCCAGCTTGCTTTCCCTGCCGTTGCGCCTCTCCTCAAAAATATCGACATCGCTATCGCACCTGAGGATCTCCTGCCTTTCCTAGACCAGGGGAATCTGCTAGTGGCCACTCACGAACAGCAACGGCAGCAGCGACAGCATCATCGTCGCCACCCTGGACCCCTCTTGGCGGCACTGAGTCACCACCTGAACCGGCATTGTGGGCTGCGTCTCGATCAGGAGGGCATCCGGATTGCTAAGATCGTGTGTGGCGCATTTGCCCTGTCGGTGGACGGAAAGGTCAAGATCTTTGCGCCGGAGCACTTTGAGCTTGAGGAAGTGGACGCGGACGCTTCAACGTCCAGAATTGAGGGAGTGCCGAAGACGCCGGTAGAAGTCGCGCTTCAGGAGCTGTATGCGGAGCTGGTGGCGCAGGTCATGCCTGTCGAGGAAGACGAAATGAGGGAAGCGGGGCCACAGGACTCGATGGTGGGGTCCAGCGACTGGCAGGGAGCAAAGGAGACAGACAAGGCAAGGTCTGAGGTCGTTGATTTAGTTGGGAGGGCGCGAAGCCCGGTGAAGAGGCTGGCGAGGACAGCGCGGACACAACCGACGACGAGTGATTTGCCGGACAGCCCTCCGCCGCCGTATGCGCTGCATGATGTCAATCTTGGTGGCCGACTTGTGGAATAACTTGCATTGGGATGTGTGCGGAACATTTTTCAGTGTCGTTTTGTACGCCACTTTTTGGCATGCTGGATAGTTTGAGTTCTGTTATGGCTTTTGGATTGTCCAGATATACCCATGTTTTTGATTAGTTGGTTGTAGGCACTGGGTAGGAAGCCCCTGCAGGAGCGAAATTAAGATATAAGCTAATTGGAAGAGTCTTAATACAAACTATGTAAGTGTGACTGAGAACACCACAAACTCGCTAGCCCATCAAAAAGGGTTTTGGTTAAGCCTAGTTCCAATGAGGAAACAATGCGAGGGTAGAGGAAGAACCACTGATCCCCGGGGAGATGCAGACTATATGCTTACACTGATACACGCTTTCTTCCCTCGCTCCTCAATTCCTGACCACAACACCTTACTCACGACTCACGTCCTGAATATCGCGCTAAAAACATCTTTCTTCACTCAAATTTTACAACATCAACTCCAGCGGGTTCTCCACCACCCTCTTGAGCTCCCGCATGAACTCCCCGCCCACCGCGCCATCCACCACCTTGTGGTCAAAGCTCCCCGTCAACACGATCTGATCATCCCACCTCACTCCACCCTCCTCCCCTTCCTCTCCCTCCTTCGGCACCGCCACCTTCTTCGTCGCCCCGACCGCCAAGATCATCGCCTGAGGCGGGTTAATCACCGCCGTGAATCGCTCCACTGCGGGATTCATGCCCATGTTCGATATGGTGATCGTGCCGCCCTGGTACTCCTCGGGCTTCAGCTTGCCGTCGCGCGCCCGCTTGCCCAGATCCTTCACCCGGCTACTGATGGCCTGCAGACCCAGCCCGTCCGCGCCCGCGACGATCGGCGTCATGAGCCCGACCGGAGTGGCGACGGCGACGGCGACGTCAACGGTGTTGAAGGTGCGGATGCTGATCTCGCCCGTGGACGGGTTGGTGCGCCAGGAGGCGTTGGCGGCGGGCACGCGGCGGGCCGCGGCAGCTAGGGCCTTGATGAGGAAGTCATTGACGGACAGCTTGTAGGCACCATCGGTGGCGGCGGCGTTGAGTGCTTGCCGCAGAGCGAGCAACTTGGTGACGGAGACGCTGCTGGCGACGAAGTAGTGCGGGTTCTGGTTCATCGACTCGGTCAGGCGGGCTGCAATCGTCTTGCGCATGCTGCTCGCGGGTACGTCGGTATATGCGGGCAGACCTGCGCCGGAACCCGAGACTGGGGCGCCGGCGGAGGCGCTGGCGGTGGGCTGGAATTTTTCAATATCGGTGAGCGTGATGCGGCCACCGGGCCCGGTGCCTTTGACTTTGGAAATGGGCACGCCCTTTTCGAGAGCAGCGCGTTTGGCGGCAGGGCTAGCAGAAGGTTCGCGGTCGAGGGCGGTCTGGAGGCGGGCGCCGGTGGATTCGGATTCTTGGGCTTGAGGAGCTGGGCCGTCGTCTTTGGGTGGTGGTGCGGTGCCGGTTTCTTTGCTGGGCGGTTCGGAGGATTCGGCAGCTTCGCCTTTTTGGTCTCCTTTGGGAGGAGGTTTATCGCCGCCGGCATCTGCGAGGGTGAATGACTCGAAGGCAGATACGTCTCCAGAATCCTCGACCATAACGGCTATGGGCTGTGTAGATGGGGCGTCAGCATGGAGAATGAGAGTTCAGGGGAAGAGCTTTAGCCTGTTGTACATTTCCGACAGCAACATCCTTTTCGCCCGAATCCTTCAAGATCTTTGCAAGCACACCTTCTTCTTGGAATTCAAAGTCCATCTGAGCCTTGTCCGTCTCAATCTCCACGAGGACATCTCCGGGTGCTATTGAATCTCCAACTTTCTTCTGCCAGGTGCCAATGTTTCCGCTTGTCATGGTAGGAGAGAGCGCTGGCATGGAAACGACTGAATGCGGCGGGAAATCTGTGTCTCGGGTCAATTGCCTCCCCAGCATCCGCTGGACAGAGCGAGCTCACCTTTGGATGCATAGCATCTTGCAAGGGCCGAGAGAGTCGGGATTGTCGTAGGTCTCCTTACGGCGCTCCGGAGATATAGTCTCGCGGCCGGCCGCAAGAGCATGGCCGCAGCCGTCATGGTGAAGGGTATGCAGGATGTCGAAGGGGGGGAGGGAGGTGAGAGAGGTTCCGGGTGCTCAACAACGAAAAAATGCTGAATGGGTCTGTCGGAGGAGCTTGGACCCTTCGGCCCCAACCGGCCACCCGTTGCTGCTGCGGTCAGAAGCGCCTTCGGAAAGTTCAGTACCCAAGATAACAAAGCCAAGTACTCGATAGTCAGGACATAGATAGAAATGTGGGGAACAGGGAGACTTCTGGGGAGAATTGGCCTTGTAAACTTTGTCAATGTGGAGATATCTCACAAAGTCACTCTTATGGAGGACGCAGACTGCCCGATATAGTAGCGGCCAGAATGTTACGATGCGTATTGGATCAAGATACGCGATCTAACAAACCAGAACCTGCGGGCAAAGATGATTGGTTTCCTTTCATCCGCTAAGAGCAGCACAGTAAAGTGGCACCTTTACATGTCCTCAAGCAGGTGTGGCTGGTGAGTGCCGTGGCTGAGCTTTCAAGATGCCTGAGCGTCGGCCAGCACTAGGCCGCGTACACGACGCTCAGTTGGAGTTCGAGTCCATTGAGGCTATCATTCCGACGGAGAAATCCACACCACAAGATCTTTTCGACCTCGAGCATTGTGGTTCAGGCATGACAGCGTAGGCCTGCACATTCCGCATGCTTGCCAGCTGTCTGTGACCATGAGTGCGGAGGACACGACGACACAGTCCCCGTTCCAAGAGGAGGCACAATTTCACGTTGACGGCGCGAACTTTTCGGACGATGCGCAAGGCTCTACGATACAAGATGTCGAGGATCATGGCGCCGATATGGGCGCAGAAGAACATGGAACTCCGCAGAGTCACGCTGAGCTCGATCACGACTCTTCCAAGAAGCTGTCTTCTACTGCAGTCCCGGAACCCTTGTCTTCTTCGAGAGATATAGAATCAGTGGACCAGGACACTGTCAGCTCTTCCGAGACGCGCCCTGCCGCCGCCAACGGAAGTCCTGCTGTATCGGGGCAAGACGCAGCAAGTACTGCAGAAACACAAGACACCAGACCATCTCAAGTAGGACGGTCACGCACAGACTCTCGCTCAACTGTCAATACGCAAGCGACACAAAGATCGTCGGCTTTGAGCTCAATGGTCTTTGTCATAACTGCCTTGGACACGATTGCCTCATCGAAGGACGCGAGAAAACGAAAAGAGCTTGGCGATGCTGCACAAAAAGCTATGAGCGCAATCAAAAGTGAAGGTGATCCTACACGCTTGAACCCAGAGCTCCTCTTCAGGCCTCTGCAGCTCGCCACCGAAGCGTATACCGTTCAGGTCGTCACCACCGCTCTTGACTGCATTGGAAAATTAATCAGCTATTCCTACTTTTCCGTGCCTTCCGATCAGACCGAACCCTCTCAAGCCCCTCCATTGATTGAGCGAGCCATTGACACGATATGTGATTGCTTTCAAGGAGAAGCCACTCATGTCGAGATCCAGCTACAAATTGTCAAATCTCTGCTTGCTGCAATACTCAACGACAAAATTGTCGTACACGGCGCCGGCCTTTTGAAAGCTATCCGTCAAACCTACAACATCTTTCTTCTCTCCAAATCGAGTCCGAATCAACAGATTGCACAAGGGACGTTGGCACAAATGGTGGGAACAGTGTTTGAGCGCGTCCGAAGCCGCATACAAGTGAAGGAGGCTCGAATAAATCTTTCACGTACCTCGCTCAAGGATGAAAATGAAACACAGCCGAATAGCGCTGTAGACAGTCCCGACGCGAATGGTGACATAAATGCCGATAATGAGATCTCTGAAACCGCGTCAAATATGCCCGGCGATATCCCCGTGGAGAAGGACGAGCAATACAGAATCACGCTTCAAACTTTTGAGAACAGAAAGAGCTTTGACGATGCGCGCATTGGCGACAATGCTCCAACCATGGTCACGCACTTGAAAAAGTCAAAGTTGCCGCTTCGATCCACGTCAAACGGTGACGTTCCATCCATCCATGTTCACGCCGACGGGTCCGACACGAGCGAAGAAGATGAAGAAGACGAAATATATATCAAAGACGCATTCTTAGTCTTTCGGGCCATGTCAAAGCTGAGTATCAAGGGTTTGCCCGTGGAACAGGCCGTGGATATCAAATCACAAGGCATGCGATCGAAGCTGCTGTCGCTGCACATCATTCACATGATTCTCCACAATAATTCTCTCGTCTTCACCTCGCCCCTGGCTATCATTCGCAGCGGCGCCAACGAGGAACCAATGACCTTTGTCCAAGCCATTAAGCAGCATCTCTGTTTGAGTCTAAGTAGGAACGGGGCAAGCTCAGTCAATCGCGTCTTTGAGGTTGGCTGTGCAATCTTCTGGGAGATGGTGAGAAATATGCGGGTCATGCTCAAGAAGGAAATCGAAGTCTTTCTCAAAGAAATCTACCTTGCCATTCTCGACAAACGAACAGCACCTGTGTTTCAAAAACAGTACATCATCTCACTTGTCGCGCGCCTTGCTTCTGACGAGCCACGAGCGTTGGTGGAAATCTACCTTAATTACGACTGCGACCGGACAGCTTTGGACAATATGTACCAACGAATAATTGAGCACGTTTCTCGCATTTCTCTCACGCCTGTCGCCTTAACTCCACAGCAGCAGCAGGCCTTTCTTGAACATCAGCCAAGAGTGCCAACGACTTGGATCGATTGGCAAAGTCGAGACACTCTTCCACCTCAGCTCTCGACAACGAATGTCACCGCCGCGCCTGACCCTGACCTAGGATATCCCCTCGAGTATGCTTTGAAACAGGATTCGCTCTCCTGTCTTGTAAAGATATTAAGGTCCTTGTCCGCTTGGTCACGACAAGGTCTGGAAGTCGCCCAAGTTGCTCTCCGTGAACCAGAGTCTCGAAATTCCCTTGAAGATGGACGTCCGTCGATGGATCGACGAAACGGCACCGCCTCGCCAAGATTAGGCGGAACCGAATGGGCCGACGTCGGGACACCTATCGCTGAGGATGACCCAAGTGAACTCGAAAAGGTCAAGCAGCACAAGACTGCACTTACGAATGCAATCAAACAGTTCAATTTTAAGCCCAAACGCGGCATCAAGGTTCTCCTAAAGGATGGCTTCATTGCATCCGACTCGCCGGAAGATATCGCCAAATTCCTTCTGGACGAACCCCGAGTGAACAAGGCTGCTCTTGGGGAGTATCTTGGTGAGGGTGATGATGAGAACGTGAAGATCATGCACGCTTTCGTGGATAGCATGAACTTTACCAAGACTCGCTTTGTAGATGCACTGCGACGCTTCCTGCAGAGTTTTAGACTTCCGGGAGAAGCACAAAAGATCGATCGCTTTATGCTGAAATTTGCGGAACGATACATCTCGGGAAACCCTAACGCTTTCGCGAATGCCGATACAGCTTACGTCCTTGCTTATTCTGTCATCATGCTGAATACCGATCAACACAGCTCCAAGCTAAAAGGTCCCCGAATGTCACCTGAGGATTTCATCAAGAACAACCGCGGCATCAATGACAATGCCGATCTGCCTGATGATTATCTCAAGGGCATCTTTGACGAGATTGCTCATAACGAAATCGTTTTGGACACAGAGCGCGAGACGGCCGCGAATCTGGGATTTGCATCTCAGCCATCCGCAAGCCTTGCCGCAAATATTGGACAAGCTCTTGCTACTGTTGGACGCGACTTACAAAGAGAAGCATACATGCAGGCTTCGCAAGAAATGTCGAGTAGGACAGAGCAATTGTTCAAGAGTATGATTCGGGCGCAGAAAAGAGGCGCTTCAAAAATCCCAGTGTCCAAATTTATTCCTGCGACTTCTTTCAAGCACGTTGGGCCCATGTTCGAAGTAACCTGGACTCCTTTTCTCCGTGCATTAACAACTGCAGCACGAGAAACTCTGACTCTAGAAACAATCAAGCTTTGCATGGAAGGGCAAAAGCTTGCAATCCGCATCGCGTGCATCTTTGACCTTGAAGACCCTCGACAAGGATTTGTTAATTCTCTTGCGCAATTCACCAATCTATACAACTTTAGTGAGATGAAGGCCAAGAATATCGAGGCTCTAAAATCGCTCCTCGAAGTGGCGCACACAGAAGGCAATCTAGGCAAAGAGTCGTGGCGACATATTCTGACCTGTATCAGTCAACTTGACAGATTCCAGCTAATCTCCACTGGTGTTGATGCTCGTGCTGTGCCAGATGTACTCAAAGCCAATCACGTCACTCCAGGATCGCAAAAAGGCCCTCACCCACCACGCCGGACGCGTACCCGTTCAACCCTTACGCAGAATTACCAGTCAGATATTGCCGTTGAAAGTCGATCCGCTGACATGATCCGTGGCGTGGACAAAGTGTTTACGAACACAGCCAATCTCAACGGCGAGCAGATTGTCGACTTTGTGAAAGCACTTACTGAAGTCAGTTGGCAAGAAATCCAATCGTCGGGACAAAGCGAAGAGCCTCGAACATATAGCTTGCAAAAGATTGTTGAGATCAGCGGCTACAATATGACTCGTGTTCGCATGGAGTGGACTCGAATATGGCAGGTCCTGGGCGAGCATTTCAATCAGGTCGGCTGCCACACCAATACCAGCGTGGTTGTCTTTGCTCTCAACTCTCTTCGGCAGCTATCCATGAGATTTATGGAGATTGAGGAACTGCCGGGCTTCAAATTTCAAAAGGACTTTTTGAAACCCTTTGAACATATCATCAACAACAGTAGTCAGGTGTCGGTCAAAGATCTCGTTTTGCGATGTCTGATCCAGATGATACAGGCAAGGGGAGAAAACATCCGTTCTGGGTGGCGGACAATGTTTGGGGTCTTTACAGTTGCGGCCCGAGAACCCTACGAAAGCGTAGTCAACCTTGCGTTTGAAAATGTGACGCAAGTCTACAATACACGTTTCGGCGTCGTCATCTCTCAAGGCGCTTTTGCCGACCTCATTGTCTGCTTGACCGAGTTCTCCAAGAACATGAAGTTCCAGAAGAAGTCGTTGCAGGCAATCGAGACGCTAAAGTCAGCAGTACCGAAGATGCTTCGAACACCTGAATGTCCACTGTCTGTCAAGTCTGGCCTCACGCAAGATGCACCACAACCAGGCGGTATTCCAAAACAACCTACCCGTCAAACCCAAGAGGAACAGTTCTGGTTTCCTGTTCTTTTTGCTTTTCATGATGTCCTCATGACTGGTGAGGACCTGGAAGTCCGTTCACGGTATGTTCCAAGTCGTCTGCTGTAAACCATGTCCTTGCTAACGAAAATTCTTAGAGCTCTCAATTATCTTTTTGATACGCTAATCAAATATGGAGGCGACTTTCCGCAAGATTTTTGGGATACTCTTTGGCGCCAGCTACTATACCCCATTTTTATGGTGCTGAAGTCGAAATCGGAAATGTCCAAGGTACTAAACACCGAGGAGCTCTCTGTCTGGCTCTCGACCACCATGATACAGGCACTACGCAACATGATCACACTGTTTACTCATTTCTTCGGCTCTCTCGAATACATGCTGGACAGATTTCTGGACCTTCTGGCTCTCTGCATTTGCCAGGAAAACGACACTCTAGCGAGGATAGGCAGCAATTGTTTGCAACAGCTCATCTTGCAGAATGTTACGAAATTTTCAGCACATCATTGGAATAAGATCGTCAACGCATTCGTCGATCTTTTCACTCGCACAGAAGCTTCAGCTCTCTTTTCTGCAGCAACCGCGTCCTCATATCGATCATCCTCAAGTGGGTCAGTCAACGGCGTCAAGGAACCCAAGACACCAACTGGCGAATCATCGGCAGTTTCCGATCTTCAGCTAAGCGAGACTCCTGTCGACGAAACCGTTAACAATGCACTTGGGATCAACGGCCTCCCTTCATCTCAACCTCAGTCAGCAGTCACCACACAGCACACCCCTCCAAGCTCCACCTCCGAGCCATCGTCCTCTCATCGCCGCTCTTCCTCCATACCCAAAAAATCCAGCGCTCGTGACGGCCTCGAAGACTTCTCCCACCCATCCGCCGACGATCCCATGCAACAACCCCCCGTGGTCGTCACCGCCGCCCGCCGTCGCTTCTTCAATCAAATCATCACGAAATGCGTCCTCCAGCTCCTAATGATCGAAACCGTAAACGAGCTCTTCTCCAATGAATCCGTCTACACCAGCATCCCCTCCGCCGAGCTTCTCCGGCTTATGGCTCTCCTCAAAAAATCGTACCACTTTGCCAAGCGCTTCAACGGTGACCGCGACCTACGCACTCGCCTCTTCCGCGAAGGCTTCATGAAGCAGCCGCCCAACCTGCTGAAACAGGAGTCAGGCTCCGCCAGCGTCTATGTCTCCATCCTGCTCCGCATGTACCACGACCCCCGGCCCGAGCGCACCACCTCGCGTCCCGCCACGGAAGCCGCCTTGATCCCGCTCTGCGTGGACATCGTGCGCAGCTACGCCGCCCTCGACGACGAGACGCAGCAGCGCAACATCGCCACCTGGCGGCCCGTCGTGGTCGACGTGCTCGAGGGGTACGCGGGGTTCCCGGAGCCCGAGTTTGGCCGGCACGTGGAGACCTTCGCGCCGCTCGTGGTCGCGCTGATGAACCGCGAGATGGGCATGGAGGTACAGCGAGCGGTGCAAACGTTGCTGCAGCGTGTATTTGAAGTGCGCTTTGGGATTGAGAGGGGCGAGATGGGGGGGACGCCGTTGCCGACGCCGACGAGTCCGGGAGCAGCAGGGGCGAATAAGAGTTTTTTCCGACGGAGGGGAAGTAGTAATACAGCGGTCCGGTAGAGGTGTTTGAGAGTGTGTCTTTTGGATCGGAACCTGTATTTATAGAATTACATGTAGCTGGGGTTCCCCGACTGGAATCCAGCGCTTTTAGCACGTGTAGACATATAGCGTACGATATTCTTTTCGCCTACGAAAATTACTACACGCACTCACATTACCAATGAGGATTTCTGATCATTCTACGTTAGCTATGCATGTTGCTATGGTACCGAGCTCCTTAACCGCAATATGACGTAATGCTCCTAATAGTCCATAGTTGTTGTAGATTCTGACTTCTCAGTCACTGTCTACGACCTACCTCAGCGTCCGATTCAGTCTTGTATTTCCGAACCATTCAAAGATACCAAAACCACATTAACCATAACACCTGTGACACGTCGAACTGCTATGCCCTCCACCCAACTCACTCCCGTTTCTTCCCTCCGTACATCCCGCCACTTCATCCCTGCCCACAGCCTCCTCCCCAACACGTCCCTCGCCCCATCTCGACCTCTGCTCATCTACCACGGTGCTTTCCCCTCGAGCATCACTGCGTCCGCCATCGAGTCTCACCTCGACTCCATCAGCGTCGTCCGGCCCGCCTGGCGATACACCATGTACTCGACCACCCACTTCCACAGCACCGCACACGAGGTACTGTGCATCGCACAAGGCTCGGCGCGGCTTTGCTTCGGCGGCGAAGAGAACCCAGGGAGGGTGGAGCCCGTGGTGCGGAAAGGGGACGTGGTAGTAGTCCCGGCTGGGGTGGCGCATCGGCTGTTGGATGATTTAGAAGAGGGTGGGAATTTCGAAATGGTGGGTGCGTATGAAGAGGGAAAGTCGTGGGACATGTGTTATGGAAGGGAGGAGGAGAGAGAAAGGGTCGAGGGGATTAGGCGATTGGGATGGTTTCGAAGAGATCCCATCTATGGAGATGATGGGCCGGCGGTTAGGGAGGGAGAGTACACATAAGAGTCAGCAGCGGATAAACGAGATTCTACAGTTCGTCCGCCACTGGCTAGGATGAATCATTGCAAAACTGGTTGAGGAGGTCAGTGATGAAGCTTTCAAATGTGAGATTCAGGAAGGGCTTTGGTGAATGGGAAGTCGGGACGATTGCCTGGACAACGGCTCCGAGACTCGAGTAGACCTGCTTAACGGGATGTATACAGATAGAGCTATGAATACCATGAATCAAGTCACCATGTGAGGTGTGGAAGGTGTGAGGTGTGGAGAGAATGACGCGCCGGCGTTTCTGGGACTCAGCCCTATTCTACCAATGCCTACTCCGGCGAGCCTCCATCACTTCCAGGCAGAACATCGCAACTCCACCATTTAACTTCTCTCCTTGCTCCGCACTCCCTTCCCTTCACTCATTCTCCTTCGTCTTCTCCTTCTTACCCTGCAAGCCTACTCGAACAGCCGGTTGCTCCTCTGCTTGGTTTGCCTATCGGTTTCCGCTCGCTCTCAGCGCGTCCTCGCCACCATCCAGCCGTTCTTCGCCAGTTTGATCGACGTTCTCCTAGGTGATTTGAACCTCAAGACCGAGCTGGTGTGCGTGCCTACATAAGCAAGGATCAGACTGAGTGCGATCAGCAGCCGCAGTCGCAGTCGCTCGCGTGCGCGTAGCATACGCCACTTCCCTCACAATGCCACCGGCAATGGCGATGCCGAATAAGGAAGATATCGACGGCACGTAAGTACACCCCTCGTGCACTCGCTGTTCTCTATACTCGGATTCAAATACTGCATACGACTCCTCCACTCGTATCAGGTCTTATTGCTATACTCTCCTTGGAAAATATGTGCTGTATTTTCCGAGGCGTTTGCTTTGGAAGAACACTCCCCCTTCATTTTACACTCCCCTTCCCAATTCTGTTTCGGTCTAGCCATGCAGTCGGTCCCTCGAGATGCCAAAGCGAGAACGCTCGGCGCTCACGAAAGATGCACTACTAACACCATTCCCAGATGGCGTTTCTTAGAACAAGGTGTAGACCGAATCATGAATCAGCTGCGAGAAGGCGTGGACCTCAAGACCTATATGGGGCTTTATACTGCTATTCACAACTTTTGCACATCTCAGAAGGCTGTGGCGAACACGGGCAATACTTCTCTCAACACCAATCATCGCGGAGGAGGTAAGACATCAATATCCATGGAGGGGTTAGTTTGCGAAGGCTGATTTTCTATAGCGCATCTTCTTGGCGAAGACCTGTATCAACGCCTCATCACTTATCTCTCCAACCATTTGCGCAGTGTACGCGAAGACGCTTCACAGCATGCCGATGAAGCCCTCCTCAAGTTCTACATCAAGCAGTGGGATAGATTCACAACTGCCGGTATGTACAACCACCACTTGTTCCGTTACCTCAACCGTCACTGGGTCAAGCGTGAGGTCGACGAGGGAAAGAAGAACATCTACGACATCTACACTCTGCACCTGGTACGTTGGAAGGATGACATGTTCGAATACACCCACAAGAACGTCATGGATGCCGTTCTAAGGCTTGTCGAACGCCAGCGTAACGGCGAAACTATCGAGCAATCCCAGATTCGGAGCATTGTCAACTCCTTTGTTTCTCTTGGACTGGACGAATCGGATACTACAAAGTCGACACTGGAGGTCTACAAGGAAAAGTTCGAAGCGCCCTTCCTACAAGCAACGAAAAAGTATTACCAAAGCGAGTCGAAACAATTCCTGGCCGTCAATAGTGTGGTGGACTATATGAAGAAAGCCGAAGCTCGTTTAGATGAAGAGAAGGAACATGTGCCCGTTTATCTGCTCAACGAAATCTTGAATCCCCTAATGAAGACTTGCGAGACTGCCTTGATCTCTGAGCACTCGGTCTTGCTCCGCGACGAGTTTCAGAACCTGCTCGATAATGACCGCGTAGAAGATCTCGCTCGAATGTACAGCCTCTTGGCACGTGTGCCCGATGGACTTGATCCTCTCCGTCAGCGCTTCGAGACACACGTTCGAAAGGCAGGCCTGACGGCCGTTGAGAAAGTAGCTGCCGATGGCGAAAACCTGGAACCGAAAATATACGTTGAGGCACTACTCGAGGTCCATACTCAGTACCAGGATCTTGTCAATAAAGCATTCCGGGGTGAGTCAGAATTCGTGCGCTCCTTAGATAATGCATGCCGTGAATTCGTCAACCGCAACAAGGTGTGCAAGTCCGGTTCTTCTCGCTCTCCCGAGTTGCTTGCTAAATACACCGACACCCTCCTCAAAAAATCTTCTAAGAGCACCGAAGAGGAGGACATGGAGAAGCAGCTTGCGCAGATCATGACTGTCTTCAAGTACATCGAAGACAAGGACGTCTTCCAGAAATTCTACTCTCGTATGCTTGCCAAGCGCCTTGTCAATATCAACTCCGATTCGGAAGATGCGGAAACCAGCATGATCAGCAAACTCAAGGAGGCTTGCGGCTTTGAATATACCAATAAGCTGCAACGCATGTTCCAGGATATGCAAATCTCCAAAGATCTCAATTCTGGCTATCGCGAGTGGCAAACCGAGCGCTGGGACGAGGAAGACAGGAAGACTGCTGTTGACGCTTCCTTCCAAATCCTTGGCACCGGTTTCTGGCCGCTCACACCCCCTACCACCAAATTCTTGCCTCCCCAGATTATCTCCAAGGCTTGCGAGCGCTTCAGCAACTTTTACACCCACAAGCACCAGGGTCGCAAGCTGACTTGGTTATGGCAACTTTGCAAGGGCGAACTCCGCGCCAACTACGTCAAGTCCAACAAAGTCCCGTACACCTTCCAAGTCTCCACGTATCAAATGGCCATCCTGCTGCTCTTCAACGAACAAGACAGCGTGTCTTACGATGAGATTGCCGCAGGGACATCCCTTGCTAAAGAGACCCTCGACCCCAGCATTGCCATCATGGTGAAGGCCAAGGTCCTTAATACGGAGCCCGCAGATGCCAAGCCCGAATCTGGAACGGTTTACAATCTGAACCATGGCTTCAAGAATAAAAAGGTGAGAGTAAATCTCAACATCGGTATTAAGAGTGAGCAAAAGCAAGAAGTCGAGGACACACACAAAACGATTCAGGAGGATCGCAACTTGCTCATGCAGGTGAGTTCACACGCGTGTCTCTTTCTCATCTCTGCTACGATTCTCGCAATTGCACCTTATTCAATCCTTGGGGCTTTGTGTTTCTCGTTCCCGGCGCTACTCATTTTCATTGGCTTTCGCCTCTTCTCATGTCACTTTCCTTTGCTTTCAAATCCCCTCTCCGTTTTCTCTTTACCATCCCTAATCTACCTTCCCCACACTCTTTCCTTGTCCCCTTATGTCACTCTGGCTTCTGTCATTTAATTGATTTTTCTCTCGCGTCATTACCTTTCATCCTTCGTCAACTCTTCTTTAGAGTTTATGACGCTGATACAAACGTCTCTCCAGTCCGCCATCGTCCGTATTATGAAGTCTCGCAAGCGAATGAAGCATGTCCAGCTCATGCAAGAGACCATTTCTCAAATCAACTCCCGATTCACTCCAAATATTCCCGACATTAAAAAGTGCATAGACATGCTGCTTGAAAAAGAATACTTGGAGCGTCTGGAGGGCGAGGAACTCGGTTATCTGGCTTGAGTCTAATGGATGGCAGGAAATGAGAGTTACGAGATCATGAAATGGCAAAGACTGGGTTAGAATGACCGAACCGAAAAAGAGCGCGAAGAAATATTGGAGCTGGGTAAGAATGGAGACAGATTATGGAATGAAATAAGAATGGGGCGGAATATGTGAAATTGAGGTGAGAATGGGATCCGCATTGGAAGAGAGTGGATGCACAGGTAACTAGATTTCGTCCCTTCCGTATCTGGCTGGAGACTTTCGGCGTATGACCTTGCGAATGGGAGCTCCGGACTGTTCATGAGCTCTCCCGGTGTGGAAGGCGTTGGTGTCGATGGGAAGACGGCCCTTGATACTCTTGACCTACATTGCCCTGCGGTGTATAGC
This sequence comes from Bathelium albidoporum, assembly GCA_021031095.1. Lineage (NCBI taxonomy): Eukaryota > Fungi > Ascomycota > Dothideomycetes > Trypetheliales > Trypetheliaceae > Bathelium > Bathelium albidoporum. Next base: position 40,268 of record JAGFVP010000012.1, read on the forward strand.
GGTAGATAGCAAGGTCATTGAAGATTCCCTATGGCTTCACATGGACTCCATGCCGCAACGTTTGGTTGAATTCGCTCGCACAAGATCCTACGAAATCAACTTCTGGGTATAACATCATGATGGCTGTGACGATGTTGTTTGCGACCAAAGCGTTTCCTCGTCCTCTTACTAAACGCCATCTGTCCCAACCCTGAGTTTTCATTGAATTCATGTTCTTCACTGCATATCAGGCAGCCGTATTTTTCCCTGAGTTCAGGACACTCACTTGAAAGATCTCCTCACCTGACACTGTGCACGTCATCCTTCGTACTGAGCAGCTTTGGGCTTCTTTTTCATTTCTTTCTCATAGCTGATCTTCGAATTTCAAAGCTATCATTTGGGCAACGCCCACCGCAGCGCCCCACTCTGGTGTATGACTGAAATCTCGTGACCGCCCGGTCTTCATCACCGCTTTACTTTCATCGCTCTACCTTGTTTGCTACCTCTCCATTCCTGGGCTCTCGACCAAAGGTCCTTTACAAATCTCTCTTGCTTCACCTCGATCCTTCGTCGTTTCTTTCCTGTCGTTGCCACAAAACTCCTGGCAGAACGTTGAGCGAATCCACTTGACCCAGATATTAAGCTGCTTCTCATGGCGACTATTGGGCCTAACGTAGACCGCCAACCAGGCGTAATCCACGTTGCTCTATGCGGCTGGATTAATATCTTACCAATTGCTCTACAAGCGCACAACGTCCAGAACTGTGAGATAAGTAGCATTCGTCCACTCCACACATGACTTACTGAGCAGGTTCAGTACCTTAAAGGAAGTGTGGACTTCTACTTCCCTTTCCTGAGAAATTCAAGCCTCGATATAGACTACATCCATACCTGCTCGGGTAGTTGTCATGCCGAAGTGACTGCGAGGTCCGTTGATTGCGGCGAATGTTGCTACAAAGTAAGCTATGAAGGCTCATTTTTGCTCATACACACTAAACCAAAAGAGAACTGGCACAAAATCGCAACCACAACACGCCAGCTGCCTCTTAGGGAGGATAGAGTAGCCATATCATGCCTCAAGCTACGTACAGACACCACACACACACCCTGCGAACTACAGCGAGGGAGTGCAGGTACCGATTCGTGGGGGTAAAGAAAGGGATGGAGCCACAGAACATAGTAGAGAAGGTGTGGGAACTTGAACCACTCTATAAAGATAACGAAAGAGACAACCACGGAGGATAGTGAAGAACGTATTGAGCGGAAACCTGAGTGCGCTGCTAAAGATTATTTGAAAGACCACTACGACGCCTCAATCGTAATCAAGGAAACACCGGACTGGGATGTGGAGAGTCACGAGGAAATCAGTTGGCACGAGAAACAAAGCAAACCATCTACCAGCAAGTCGTGCGGCCACCACAGCAATGCAAATATTACCGTCTATTTCAGGATCTGGAATTTAACCCGAAAGCATGGCAAGTACAGATGTGGCTCGCTCCAGTCTGCACGCAGGTTCCAAAAAAAAAAAATCTCTCCTATCACCTCCGTCGGCTTTGTTGGCTAGTATGCCACGCATATTTTCAAGCAACGGTGCAGTGAAAAATATCGGCTCTCAAAGTCAGAAGACTTTTTGTTAGAGATAAAGATTGGAGGGCGGTCTCGTAGCGTTGAGCTACACGATGACACAAAGCTCGATACGTATCTGGATGCGGAGGAAATACAGCGAAAGCTCAAATGGGACATGTTCCTGACGGACACCTATTGAATAGGCGCAGCGGCCTAATTAGGTATCTCAAGCTGTGAATATTGGTTACTTTTAGGAGCTCCGGCTCGGCTGGGGCCCGGAGACTCGAGAGGCCTCCAATGTGGTTCATTTGACGATGGAGCCGTCTGATGCTAGACTTGCTTATTGTCCCTCCATTCGTAACTACCTACCTAAGGAGGTAGGTACCTACCAGTGCCACCCACTTTTTCACATCTTTCATAACCTTGCGGCAAGGGTTGTGAAATCCGAAGCGGCCTTAGGTAAGCGTGATGTCGGAAGTGCCGGCTAGCTCCCGGGCTAGACTCGGGCCTCAGATCTCGCCAAACGTCATTCGTGACCCTTGCACCGGAAAACGCGAATGCATTCAACATCGATCATCCATCATGACACATCCATTCCGCGTGGCAGCTGCTGGTGAGGCAGAAGCCAGGCCGCTATATCTCCTGATGTAGTCCGCAGCTCTATCATGCTGCCCGTCTGGTAAGGTTTTTCCTTTGTTCTTGAGCTTCACTCTCCTACCAAAAGTCATCCGCACTGCGTCACGCCTACCAAACTTCCCATTCAAACACCATACGGACCGATTGGAACCTTTCCACCTCCTCTGTCGTCTCTGTCTGCTTGGATCTGTCGATTTAGAACTTTCCATCTTCCATCTGTTCGGTTGCCGTTGATTCCTCACATCCCCAATTGCTGCTACCTGACCCTGGTCCCCTTCCGCCCAGCACCTAAGTCCGTTCCCTTTTGTCATTCCGTCTAACACTCCCGTTCCAATGGCCGCCGTCGCAGCCGAAGACCCTATCGCTCCTCCTCTCGACCGCATCCCCTCTGCACCCTCCCGACCCGCTCTCTCCAACGCTGGCCGCCCGCTGCTCCGGCGCCTCGGCTCTACCGCTGGCGGTCTCTTCAAGCCGCCCACGCTCGCCAACCTCAAGGGCCGCTGGCACATTACTCACTCCACCCTACCCATCTGGCGGGACAAGCGCAACGTCACCATCACCTACACCGTGCTACCCGACAAGGGAGGTTCCCAGCGGGAAGAGAAGGGAGAAGCCAACGGCGATAGCGACAACGGGACGTGTGAAGATGGCAGCCGCCGTTTGGAAGACGTGATTGAGTACCAGGAGCGTGGCCGCAACAAGGTGCACACAGTGCGTGGCGTTGACACGGTATCCTCCGCCGGGAGCGAGAACAGCACTGCGGCGTGGAACTGGCGCGGCAAGGGCATCATCAAGATTGCGAGCTCACACTGGGAGATCTTGGGCTGGGGCGTCGACGACGGCGGAAAGGCGAGCCTGGCGGAGCTGAGTGAAAAAGAAAACGGAACTATTGTTAGTGGAGCGGCTGCGGACATAGATGCGGACGCGCCACACGAACGCCAGTGGATGGTGACGTATTTTCAAAAGACGTATTTCACGCCAGCAGGAATGGATATCTACAGCAGACACCCAGATGGCGTGAGTGCAAAGCTGTTTGAGCAGATTCGCCAGGCGTTGAGGGAAATTAATATGCCACATTTGGCCGAGCTGGCGGAAGGGCTTTATGAGGTAACAAGAGATGGAGACAGACAATTCTAGATGAGAGATGGGTCGCAAAGGAGGCATATTTTAATTCCAGAGCATGCACCGTGACAGAAGGCGGGTTTAGAAGGCGGAGAGGATTTCCAGTTTTGGATCATCAGGCTGCTGTCATCTTGATATCATTTCTAGAGGCACCTTAGATGGAAAGTGCTCGGCCTTAATTCGCAACACGAAGTTAATATTGTGAAGTTCTTTATGAAACCCATGTATCATGCATCCATACCTGTCGCTGTTCTACGGACGTCAGCGGCATGCCATATGCTCCCGACATTAAACATTACTTATGCCTCCACATTGTCGTTAGTTCCATGCTCAGCATTCTTCCGTTAGTCACGGTCTTTCGCCTGTTCTCCACGGGATTACCTTTTTGTGTTTAGGGGTTGTCCAGTCGATTTTGCTATCATTCAAGGTAACACAATCGAATCTCAGTCAAGCTAATCACTTCTGTCGTTACCTGCGCGTAAACCAAATAACTTTGTAGGAAAGAGTCGATCAAATTTTGCTCGAATGCAGCCGAATCATCATTGTCACCATCTTTTTTTTCATGAACAAAGAAAACAGTATGTCCTTTTCCCCGATGAGAAAGTCAACGCGCAAATAATCGGCCTTGCAAAGCGAGTCTTCTCTTACTCTCCACGCAACGCTCTGCAAGCGGAATTCCAAGAAGGTCTTCAACCGTTAACTTCACCCCCCACCAACTCTGATCATCGGTCGTAAGCTCTTGGCGCAACCTAATTTTGTGGAATTGTGCAGAACTGATAACTTTGATCGAGCGAGTTTTGGGTTGGCCTTTGCCAGAGAATCCGGCGCAAGAAATGCGCATGCATTTGCCTGATTGCTGGATTGTAGCGATGGCAGCATTACCGTTCCACTCCCCAATGAACACATAACCTATCGACGCATCCCAAGCGTTTTCGCCGCGTAAAACGGCGTCCATACCTCCATAAGTGTCCGTGATCAGGTCTGTGAAGTGTCGAAGCGACTCTTCTCTTTCTTTGACGTGCACTGCTAAGTGGATCTGGATGACGATTGTTGATACAACCAAAAGATCGCTCTGGCTAATATCATCAATCGAATGCAGCTCATTCTCTTCTTGTGAGACAACATAAATAGAGTGCCAAATACCATCGAAGAATTGAAACAAAGTCTCAGGACTGTCAGAACTTGCAAGACAACGATGAAAATAAGCTGTGGCGGTGACTTTAATGTCATCAACTGTGGAGCCCCGCTGAAGATACTCAATTTCACCTGGGGGTGTCTCTGAGAAAACCCCCAGTGTCTTTTCAATGACGGAGAAGTGGACGGCCAGGAATCCGAGTTACTTCATCCTCTAAGCTTGTAGCTGCATTCGGCGTGAAGTGAGCATACAAAGTGATCACGTTTTCGCTCAGATAATTTGGCCAAGTGCCGTCATCCCAAAGTGTAGGATCGAGTTCTCCCTCACACTCGTAGCTATCCAAATGAAAATGCACATCAAATGCGCTATCGGCCGCTTTGAACATTGATAGGGCTACCGCGACAAGTCGTTGCAAGATGTTCAGCGCACAGCCTGTTAGGTGTGTCCATAATCATAAGAAACTTACTTTGTGACTCCTCACAGCCAATGCAAGCAGCGCTTTGCTTCTAGTAGCAATCTCGTCAAAGTCTTTGACCTGTAGGATAGGCGAAGGGCCTGGGCTGGTCATTTTGGTACCAAATTGGACGCAAACTCAAACGCGGTATGGTGGTTGCCTTCACAAAGCTGTATCAAGGTGTCTCGCGATGTGTAGCAAACGTCGTGTGTTTTTCTCGAGTCGAGGGTATCGAAGAGAAAAGAGAGTTCCGAGGAGAAAGTGAATTAAATAAAGTCACATCAAAAGCGCTAAGTGTGTCCATAACCGACTGAAGTACTTACAACATGCCTTATGAGAAGTGAATGCTGTACTATACGAGTAAAGCTGTGCCCATCACCAGACAACACGCGAAGTGATCCATGGCATTAATAACGTTACTTCCATTTTCTTAACCCCAGAGCAAAATGATTGGCCTAGAATCAAGAGTTCTTGAGTGTACGATTAATTCGGTGGGAATAGGATCATTAAGAACGATGCCCTACAAACTGGCGGAGCAAGATTATGCTCTGAAGAAGTTGGGATATGATCCTAGCTTGATGTCACCAGCGATGTGCTGACCGACTTCCCGTTACCGACGAAGAGCTGTTTTCGTTTGCTAAAGATTTTAGAGCATGTCGGGTTATCCAGAAAGAGTAGCACGAATGGGTAGAATATATTAGAATATAGAATAGTGTCAGATGTGCAAGACAACACAGACCACAGTAGGTTCAAAAAATCAAAAATGAAACGGGAAGACTTGAAACAGTACAAGATCAATAACAAATGCATTAATTGGTCCCTTTGAAAATTAGGGGGCCATTCAACTAAATTCCACCTATCAATATATTTAAAGTCCAGAATACGTAGTGCCGACCCAAGATACCGGCCAGCTATTAGTCCTGCAACCGAGAACGACGGTCGATAAAGGTATCATTCTTCCGAGGAACATATTTTCGACTGGATTCTCGCGAGCGAAGTTTACCATGAGCGATGATTTGGCACATCTTTAGTGTACAACGCTCTTGCTTCATGCCAGGCGCAAAGGCAGTGTACCGCTCAAAACTTGACTCAGCCCAACTTTGCCATGTTTTCGCGTTCAGTCACTGCGACAACATCCCATGGCTGCCGAGCTTTCTCATCTTCAACAATACGTAACGCAGACTTCACACATGCCGTCATTGGTGGAGGTGCGGTCGGCTTGGCAATAGCACGAAGACTTCAAAGCAAAGATGGTACTTCAACTGTTCTCATTGAGAAACACGGTAGCGTAGGGACGGAAACAAGTAGCCGCAATTCCGAGGTGTGTTGACCAGCAAAAATACCTTGGCATTGCAGAGTTAAAGTGGTCAGGCACTGCTTCTGCTACACACTTCAACAAATCCTTTACAATCATTTTTTACTAAGACTCTTGAAGGTGATTCACGCGGGTATCTACTATGGCCGAGATTCTCTCAAGACCAAGTTATGCGTTCAAGGCAAGAATATGATGTATGATCTCTGCGAAAGCTTTTCCATCCCCTACCGAAATTGCGGCAAATGGCTCGTCGCCCAGGATGGTCAACAGATGGGTGAACTCGAAAAAGTCCACGCACACGCCCAATCCATCGACGTCCCCATCCAATTTATCTCCCGCGAAGAAGCCCAGCGCCGCGAACCCGACGTCCAAGCCCGAGCCGGTGTCCTCGAAAGCCCTACCACGGGAATCATCGATAGCCACGCGTACATGACCTTCCTACAGGGCGCCTTCGAAGACCTCGGCGGCGACTGTGCCTTCCACTCCGCCGTGACCCGTATCGAGCCTCTCGACTCCGGCCGTGGCGGATGGAAGATCTGGATCACCTCCGGAGACCAGGCGGAATCCGAAGCCGACCCCATCACTGCGGAGACGCTGATCAACTCCGCCGGCCTTCATGCCATCGCCATCAACAACATGATCCAGCCGCCGTCCCACCACCGCACCCCCTACTACGCCAAGGGAAACTACTTCTCCTATGCTCGGTCGTCACCGAAACCGAGCACGCTGGTCTATCCCGCGCCGCGACCTGGCCATGGCGGGCTCGGCACGCACCTTACGCTCGACCTCGCGGGGCGCATCCGATTCGGGCCCGACGTGGAATGGGTCAACTCACCCGCGGACTACGCGCCCACCGTCTCTCCCGAGCGTTTCGCGGCGGCGCTGGCAGAGATCCGGAGCTATCTTCCAGGTGTGGATGAGGAAGCCATGGCGCTGGACTATGCGGGTATCCGGCCGAAGCTGGTGGGCGGGACGGGGAGTGCGGTAGCGGGTGGAAAGGGCTTTCAGGATTTTCATATTAAGAAGGAGGAGGGGTTTGAAGGGTGGGTGAATTTGTTGGGGATTGAGAGTCCGGGGTTGACGAGTAGTTTGGCGATTGGAGAGATGGTGTATGAGATGTTGTACAAGTAGGGAGGAACGTTAGGGGAGACGACGGCCGATGGAGACTGAGCAGGGGAAGAGAAGTTTGCGTGTGAATATCCGGTCTTGCTGAGCGTGATGTCACATATATAGAGAACATTGGTAAAGCGCGTCTATTTCATGTCTATGCTTTTTCTTGTCGTAATCGTGCATTCGGGACCAGTGGTGAGAGGAAAAATAACGACCCAGAATGGAAGAATAGTCTGTCTTTGCTGGTTCGAAATAAACGTCTGGTTCTCTAAAGTGGGTCAGCGCTGCTATCGACCACTGACTCTCTCAATAACCCGAAATACAGACACGCTAAACGTGAGAACCCAGGCCACAAGAGCCACAAGCAGGACTCCCGACAATGACTTTTTACGGGCACGCACGTCTTTATCAATGGTGTAATGCGACGGATCCTCCCCGCTCTCGCCCGCTAAACATGTCTCCTGCTCAGTCGTCAGCGCCAAAAACGCCAATGTCAAATTCGCCGAGTCGAAAATAATGAAGTACAGATCCAAGAAGATGAGTCGAATCTTTGCAGCAGGTCGCCTTAGCCCCAGCGGCTTCGACGTGTACTCATCCCACGTCACGTAAAGCAGGTAGGGAATCGCAATGCTGTCCACGATGATGGCCATCAACGAGCTGGTCGGCCGCCATTCGCATCGCACCGAGCGCACCAGATTCAGCAACGTAACGCCCAGCCCCAGCGCTGCCGTCGAGCAGGCAAGCACGATGAGCCGAAATATTAGAGGGATAAAGGGGTTTCGTAGCACGGTATGCCTAATCACCGCAGGCCACTGCTCCATACGTTTCAGGAGCGGCTTTTGCTTCATCTTCTCCTCCTCCGCTGCCGCCTGCTGCTGTACCGTCGCCAGCCCGCCCTCCGCGTCCGGCATGTGCTGCCTCAACCACTGCTGGCTGACCCGCTCGCCCGGCTCCGTCGACGGCAGCGCGGTGGCGCGCATGAAGGAGCGCCACATGGGCGCCGAGGCCTGCATCGGCTGCGTGATGATGACGGGCTCACGCTCGCGGAGATGGTCGAAGCGGCGGCCGCGCGGAGCGTTGAGGCGGGGCACCTCCTTCGCGTTCGCGGCGGCATGTGGATCGGCGGATTGGTGTTGTCGGAGCCAACGGGCGTCTTCTTCGTCGAAGGTGCGGACGTAGGCGGGGAGGGTACGTACGGCGCGGCGGCGGTCGAGATTATCGAGGGCGGCCTCATCGAGGGGGTGACGGCCTGAGGCCATTAGGAAGGACGATTAAAGGTCGGGGCTTGAATGGGATAGCGGGTAGATAGAAATTTGGTGGTTTTGTTCCCCCGGCCGTATCATCTTATTGATAGCATTTTAACGATGACGGGTTGTGGATGTTCTCGCAAGGTTCTGTGCGAGAGATTGGTAGCACCGGGGGTAACATAAGAGTCGTCGTGGAAGGCTGGATGAGCGGGAGCGCGGTCATTGTCGTCTTGATTTCAGATTGGCGCGCGTCTCTTGCCCTGTTCATTCCCGCTAGAAGCTTGACTTCCAATTACACCCCTGCACTATTTTCCGCAGGCGGTCCTTATGGATCCCTTTGTATAAAATCGTATAGAATGAAGCTCCAGTAGCCCATTGCTTTTGGACCCCAAACATCCGGCCATTTGCTGGCGTTCGCCATGCGTGTTTTCCTCCTGCCAATCTCCACCCGTCGTGCACTTATCTACTGCGAGCGAGTGAATCCTCAGCCTACCGCGGATGGTAAACCTCCTATTCTCGATCGAATCACGCAAAGAGTCAGCAAGACTTGGGCGGAATGGGAGAAAAGCGAAGAGAAGGGCATCCACGCATGGAAGAAGACAGTCACTCGCTACGGCAACGCAGCGTTTAAGCGGATCCCATACGAGGAATGGGGCCTCAAGTCAATTCCGCCCATATCTAGAAAACGGACAGGAGCGATAGAGAAAGCCAAACCCAAGATTGAGGTCTTGTTTCCGGGTTTATTTCTGAAGGAGCACAAGGTGCTCGACATATTGAGGGCGTTAGCAAGTGAAAGGCAACCTCTACACCGGCAGAGGATGATATGGAGTGCTGTCGGCGCGCCCCTTACTCTGCCATTTGCTCTAATTCCTATGTATGACTACACCTTCTGTTGGACGGCTCGTGCTTAGAGCATGCTACAATGATGCTGATTACAACAGCATACCTAACATTCCTGGATTCTATCTCCTGTTCCGAGCTTGGTCGCATTACAGAGGCAAGTAGGCCTATTCTTTGCACAGGACATCATAGCTAAATGCATTGCCAGCGCTTTATGGAGCTCAACATCTGGAGAAGCTCCTAGACCAGGGCTGCGCTGTTCCTACATCATCGTCCACACTGGACGAACTTTATGCGGCTGGACTGATGAATCCTTCAAGACAAGGAACCCGGAATGCGCCGGTACCCACAGTTGATGAAGTCCAGCGAGTCGCTGATTTGGTCAACCGTCAGACGAACAACGGAACCGAAGATGTGATGCTGCTTCAAGGTTGGAACGGCAAGCTCATCGCGGAAAAGTTCGAGCTACCTGAGATGGAAGTCGAGGTGGAGCGGGCGGTAGAACAAGTGGAAAAGGGGATCAAGAGCAAAACAGAACTAATGGAAGAGAAACAAGAGATCGAAGCTGCAACAAGACCGTCGGAGTCGCGAGACAGCAAGAAGCAGCAATGAGCTCGCCCATTCGTTTGGGAATTCGACGATTGACGCATTGTATATCGTTACAACTCCATTGTTCCCCATGTACATTTACAAATCTCAATAGAAGGGCAGACTTTTGCAAGCCAGGGGCGTGTCGCCGATTGCAGTCCAAACCTTGATCTTGACGATCAAGATGGTAATCGTCAAGGTCCGATTCCACAAGCATGCGTAGCTGCCTGGGTACGGTATAGGGAGGCTAGTTGCGACGCCGGCTTGCACTTTATCATATTGGCTGCCGTCACGGTTCGTTCCCCGAGACCGCTTTTAGTTTTAGTTAGCAAACGAAGTGCAAAGGCAAAACAACTTTAGCCTGCTGAGTGCTGACGGGGTCTTTTCTTCTATGGACCAAGCGTGATAACCCTTGACCCACGTCAAAGTTTATTTGAACCTACCTCGGTACTTAGGAGCGCCGATAGGAATTCGGTTCTCTTGATCTAGCTTGCTTTCAGAGCGCTCGCTGCTTTTTCTTCAGCAGATCTACTCCGTAAATGCCTGGGATATCCCTGTCCGAGAACTCGTTTAAGCACTGGGAGCAGATTTTATGGACTACTGCGAGTCCACTTGCGATCTAAGAGCTTGCGTTAGCAAGTGTTTCAACGACGGAGAACGGAAAGCTTATTGAAAACCATGAGACGGCTGCCAGATAAGCACGGCTTCGTCTTAACAGGCTTCCATACGCTTTCATAGTTATACTGGAAGGGACTGTAAAGGTGGCATTACTGAGGCGTATCATTGGCTACGCGTCGCTTTATATTTCTGCCAGGACTGACTGATTTATCTGATCGCCCACAGGCCCGTCATGTTTAGATATTGGTTGACCCCCATTGTTGACAGCTAACCGTCAAGAAACGATCCTAAATATAGGTATAGGGAACGAAACACAAAAAGGACATGATCTATCGCATTGATAACTCCAATCGCCCCAGTGATTAGGTTGTTTACTAGTCTTCTCATTTGCAGCAATACAAGCGATAACCTTCAAAGCGCCAACAAAAGAGTGATCCCACGAGCTATTGAAGAGCCAAACGAGATCATGCACCTCCTGCACTCCAGACGTATTTCTTGAGCAGTATCCGGGCTGCAGGCTCGTACTGGACAGAGCTACGACGAAACAGTTGAGAGATGCTGCGAAACTGGCCTAGTACCGTATATAGAGATTCTGCTTGCGGCGTCTCATATGCTCTGATCTACCTTCCCATCTGTTATGCGCATTTCTACCTCATCCTGCGACTCAAGCATCAGAGGAGGGTTGATGCCCCTACACAAATGCGCTGGCACCCTTCCTTCCTCGCTTTCCTCCTTTCGAACCTCGCCTTGCCACCACCGGCAACCTCTTGATTGCATCCGAATCTCGTACTGTCCATCCTCCAACTCATCCACTAGCGCTCCAATATCAATTTCCCTGACAAGTGCCACTTCTGGCTTTAACGTCACCACGTGTTCCACCTTTGGCCGTCGATCAGCGTTAGCATCTGTCAACGGGCCTGTGCCGCGCTGTTTGCTCCTCTGAACCACCTCTCCGGTGGCAGAATTGACGACCTGCAGACTGGAAGTCGGCGGTTTATGGGGTGTGGCGTCGATGATTTTTATGCGATCGTCGTCAACATCCGGTTCGGGTTGGAAGGGACCCCAGGGAATCAGGAAATGCTGGTGTCCCCGCGTCTGCACCGCGACCGAATCGGAACCATTGTTGGTGACAGTGACCACCAAGACAGTGCTGCTGCTTGGTCTGGCGTTGGCAAGTGCAGAATTAGGGGATGGGGAGGATGCTCGAAGACGCATCCTAACCTCGATTCGCGGTGGCCAGGATAAGCTCTTTACGACCGTGAATGTGGCGTTTCCGGCAGTCGGTTTGCTGTTGACCAACTTTACTGCTTCAGAAGCATGACTTGGCTCGCCATTGTTATTGACGAGCTGCATGCGATCACCGTATGCCCACTGTTTCACGCCAAGATCCTTGCTCGCCAGTCTTATGATGTATTTCTTTCCCGGCTCCAGAATTGATGCCAAGACACCATCCACATCGAAATGACACTGATATACCATGAAAGCGTCTCTCCAGTGCTCCGTCCTGTTGACCGGGGATGGCAGGGAAATGCACCCTGTCTCGTTCGCGGCAACTTGGTTTAGTCGGCCAAGATCTACTTCAACCCACTGCTTGGTGTCTTCAGGATTTCGTTTGTGTAAAGTGAGCAAGCCATGCGCTAGCGCGTAGGGGACATCCAGGACCGAGCCTGCAATCTTGAGGAGTAATGGTCGAGGGTCGGTATCAGTTGGTGACCGACGACAGAGCCCGAAGACTATGCTGAATGGTAGCTGGCCTGAAGCATCAAAGATTTGGTAGCGGCTGTGGATTTGTGTGTGGATTCGCAATTCGTTCATCACGCTGTAGTGTGTAGGTGTAGGTAGGTGTAGGTTCTGTTTGAATCGAATGGAACTACTCAAAATTGTTGAAAAGATGCTTATAATTGCGGCTACCTACCTAGCGAATCGAGAAACATACAATTAGGTAGGCAGATGCTCTTTATCGGCTGTGCTGTGGCGCTGAGTGAGTTATTTGCCCTGGTATTGATGTACATGCCTAATCTGTGTGAACTTGTAGGTATGTATATCGATGACTTTTTAGAATAAGGCTGAAACCAATTGATCTATCTTCGGCACGTATACCTAAGAAGCCATTGCCCTCGGATGGGCCACCAAAGGTTTCCAGGACCTCGTCACGCGGCGACATCTTGCATACACTGCCTTGGTTCGTACCACACACCATACCGTCCGTTCCTGCACACAGCCTTACTGTGATCGGAAGTGGATGACTATCTCCAGAGGGGACGTTCGAGAATCTAGGCAACCGACCTGTCCATTTGCTTATTTCTTTTTCCGATCCTCGAGGTGCCAACTTAATCATAATACGAGAACAAATCACATTCAAAAGAGCTTTGAACTTGCATTTGGTCGGAACAGATCTTTATGCGTCATGCCTAGCAACATAGATTTGTGTAGATCTCTGATACTTCAGGAAAACAGAAAGCTTTGTGGCTACGGCAAGCCAGACTGGAAAGGCAAGCTAGCGTCTGATTGAATAGCAGGGAGCTTTTTACACTCCGATGCCAGGGAAACTGGACGGGGATTAAAGACATCTTTTATTCGAAGTCTACGTCTAGTAACCGAATATTGAGATGCACTCTCACAGTTGGAGCAGGCAACGACGAATCCATCCACTGCTCCTTAAATAAATCTCTCGACCTCGACGAATAGGCTTGGGCAATAGCTTAGTCTGCCGTACCGATCCAGGTCATGTCCACAGTCTCAGATTTTTCAGCTGAAAATATTGATCCGATGATCCTTCAATGCGAGGCAGAATAACAGGCAACAAGTTAGGGAGAGAGCAAGATCTGCATTCACTGCCACCACCACGAAAACGGGTTTCAGTCTTTTCCTTGTTGTTGAGAGGACGTGCGAGACAGAAACAGTATGAGGAGTCAATGGCTATCTTCAGGGCAACAAAGGCACTCACCTCGCTCACCGCACGACTCTATCCAATAACCAGGGTTTCGATCATACACCTTCTCCAGCAATGTCTTCGTCGAAAAGCCTCTCCCTTGCGCTTGTCGTAGCAGTGGCTCACGCTGGCCCAATACTCAACGATCCATCTCGTGTCCTCCGGCGGGACCCACCCACGCCTTCTGCCTACCCGCTTGGCGATGTCTGCGGCCACGAGTGGCAGTATCTCAATTTCGACCCGACAGATGACACTGATCAGGCACATCTTCAGACGCTTCACAACGTCATCTGCAGTGGCGAAATGCGTGCCATCTCCAGCTATGGCCAAAGCTCAGCTCAGGGTGTTCTTGCGCCCTACAAGCGCTATTTCCCGGAGAGCGATGCGGAAGACGACTTTCAGACCCACGTCAGTGATGTATTAGCCTTGATTGCAGGTATGAGCATTACCGACGGAGCCATTGGGAGTGTCGTTGGGACGTTTGTGGTTGATAACCTTGGTGAGCTCCACATGTGCTCTGTATTCTTTCTTGCAGTCTCCGTTAATGTATTCTGCAGACTTTGGCGCGAACAATGGGGGCGAGGCGGACTGTACTGATGAGGGCACGCTAGCCTACACACTCACCGACGAAGTCGACGGCCGCGAGAAGATGCATTTCTGCGACCTCTCGTGGACTCGTTCTCGCGCATCGCGCTCCACGAAATGATGCACTATAGCTCCGTCGGCCCTCAGACGTCCTTGGCGGAACAGATCGTAGACGCGAAGAATGCAGATTTGCAGCCGGCGTATGACCCTCCACGTGTGCATGGCCTCCTTGACCTGGCGCAAGATGACAATCCTGTCGTTACAGAAACGAATGCCGATAGCTATGCTTGGATGTCGCTGGACGCGTGGATCAATCGCAAGTGTGCGCCAGATGCGGACGGCAATGACTGGGCGTCGTTTTTCACTCAGAACCCACCGCCCTATGATCCTGAAGAGTGAGCTCGCATTTTCCTGTACTGTAGTAGAAAGAAATATAGTCTTCAAAATAAGTATATTTGAGATACATTCTAAGCCAAATGGAGATGGAGAATGAAGCGATTTTTCGAGCGAAATATAGCAGGAAGCTGTAGGCCTTCTTTTTCAAGAACTGTTCTTCGAGAGCCCGAAAGAGTAATGTATAGCTTTGAATAAGAAGCGGGAAACAGCAAGGTTTCCCACCTGGTTTAAGCATTGTCAATGGTAGGGGGCTAAAAACCTGCAGTGGTGAAAAGGATGAGAGTAAAGGCGGCAACTCGGCCACGATTGGCCAAGCAGCAGTTCCAGCAGGCAAACGCTGCGTCGAGGTCGAGGAGCACTGGCCCATCGAGGCTAGGACTGGGCAAAAGTTTCAGCCTGTGGTGGTGCAGCAGGAGGAGGGGGGGGAGCTTCTGAAACACCAACTCCTGCGTCGGACGGTTTACCCAGCTTGCAAGGGCATGCATGGCGCACCCGCCCTTCCGAGAGGCCCCCCAACCCCAAGCCGGCGATTTTCGGCTGGTGGGCTGGGGATGGGGGCCAGCCCTGTCGGGAGATAAAGGCTGTTCATGGGCGCAAAGGCTGTTCAGGGGCCCGTTCTGGCCGGCTGAGGTATCCGGTCGACGGCCTCAAGGCTGCCCGTTAATCTCCACCCTTCAACGCCCTCGCCCACCACCACGGTTGCGGCGTCCGCTGCTCGCTGTGCCCTCTCCAGTACCCCGTCGTGACTCTTGGTCAAGCTGTGGAGGAGGCCATCGTCGGTGGGCATCAACCAACTCCTGCTGAGAGCTTGGCTTCCTGTGCCCACAACTCCAACATTAGCGCGTGAAACAGGAGCCGTCACTCGAGCTGTCAGAGCGTCGTTCGTACATTTGGCACCATCTTTCTGACAGGCGACCCACTCCGCCACTCAATCTATCACGGTCCTGCCACTTTGCGATCGCCCCGCTTATCTCCAGCTGCTGCCCGCACGCTGCTCCATCTCCGCCGTCTACACGACTTTCCAATGCCTGCTCCTGCTCCAGAGGCCTTATGTGCAGCCATTCGGACGGTAAATTAACGGTCCTGGAACCGCTTGGGACGGATCGCCGTCTCGCCATATGCAATTCTGGACGAATTGACCATATCCCACACTGGCTCTTGGCTCCGATTTACGCGATCGCTTCGAGCCAATGGCTCGCCGCGACAATGCCTACTCGCCAGCGCCGCCATCCCTAGGTCGACGCAGTCCAAAAGACCTCCCACCTATCCAAACGTCTTTTGCTGCTCCTCCGCAGAATCCCAAAAGGTATCGACTTCGGTCGGTACAGCCTCCAGTCCATGTGGTGGCACCCGCACCGCAACCCAAGATGGAGCGGCGGCAATCCAAAATGTCACTCTTCAACCTATTCAGTAAGCCAAAAGTCGAAAAGTTACGTGGATACACGGAGGATGGTATGCCGGACCTTGCTCGTCGCCCACCCTCTCCAAGTCGGCGGAAACAGCCCTCAGCAGCGCAGCCGACGCCACAGATCCTGGATCCTCAAGTGCCACCGAAAGCAATCTCCACTTTGATCGGATCGACTACTATTGCACCCCCGATTCCGTTGCGAGAGAGCTCTCATCGAAATTTATCGCATAGAGAATCTCGATCGAATCTGTCCCAACAGCCGTCTCAACCATGGGAGCCGCCACCACTGTTCCACGCTTATGCCCAGGCTCTCAAACATGCTTTTCTTCCGGCATTAACGTATTCCGCCGACTCCATCCTACGTGCACAAAAAAGCAAGAGAAACAGCCTGCTGCAGAACTTTCGAGACAGCAAAATCGATTTGACTCTAGAAAACCACGAAACCGGGTCTTCGAAAAATTCAATTGACCGAAGCAGTCGGCGCTTCTCATCTCAGTCTTTCACCGGCTCCGGCTGGACGCGGAAGATCTTTGTACTCGTCCCAGCTGGAATTCTGCTTCAGTATGCTGGAGACGGCGCTCCCGATAGACAGCCCGAAAAAGTTCTTCAACTTGAGAAAGATTCCGCTGCCTTTGCATCCGACGCCATTCCCGGACGACACTGGGTATTGCAGGTATCCCAAGTTGTCAACAGCGAAGACAGTGGAATCCCAAAGTCGCGCTCCTTCCTTGGCCGTTTCAAAATCCAGAGCAGCTCGACCCGGAAGTTGACGGGAAACATGCTTCTGGTGATGGAAAGTCCGGATGACATGAACTCTTGGATGATGGCTATTAGACAAGAAATTGAGATCTTGGGAGGAAAGAAAAGCAGGTCCGATGCTCGTTTGGAGCAACCGGCCGATGAATTTGAAATGGACCCCGACTTTTACGAATTTTCGACTTCCAAATATGGAAACCATCGAGTTACAGCAAAAACGCCGTTCGCCATGTCGCCTATAGAGGATGTGCCATCAACCCCAGCTATCGATACGTCCCAGTGGAGCCAAAAAGGAAACGAAGCTGAACGCAAGAAACCAGAGATTGAGATAGTCCAACCCAATGCGGTAGACAGTGCTTCTTTCAAATCGCCGCGGCATTCTATGCAGAGACCACCCTCGGATCGAACCTCTACTGCCACTTTTCTCTCAAGCGGCGAGCAGCAGCTGAACCAGCTAAGAAATGGGTCAAGGGAGTCGAACTTGTCTTCAAATACCGTGGCTACTTCGCAAGCATCATCACCTGAATCACCGCATTCTCACCCTCCAAAGTCGGCCGAACAAGAATCGCGTCGAAGCTCCGCGGCCAGCAAAGCGCCTTACACCAGCCCGACTTTCTCGTCGAACAGCTGGAGGAGGTCTATGCAAACCTTGCCCAAGACGGACGAATACTCGATATTTCCGAAGGAATCTGCTCCTCGCGGAAAACGAGTGTCTTCGAAGTCCGATGGTTCCACTGCCCGTCCAGCCGAGACTACCTCGACTCTACCTTCAGAGAGCCCTCCAAGATTCGGTCGACGATCGCTTTCGAGTACACCGCCCAAGACAGCGCCAGAGCCTACTTCACCGAGTCCTCGACGTGAAGGTGACGTTTCACCTACCAACACCGCTCGCACTGCTCGACCTGTCAGGTCTTCACCCGACTCAAACATACAGACTGGAACCCCTGAAGTCCCTGTTACACCTAGCCTCGAGCAGACACCCGGCCCAGAGCAGACACCGCCAAAGCCGTCTTTGATTCGCCCCCTCCGCACCGTCACCGCTCTCAATGAAAACCCTTACCGCCGTACATCTGAACCCAAACTACCACGTCGTGATTCTGCGGTTCCCATGCGTCTACCTATCCGCCCTAGCTTACCCACCCTCGACACCTCTGTGGTCGCCCAACCCGTCTTCCCAGCTGCTCGTCCCACCTTCCTCTCCTCTCCTTCTCCCAAAACTCCGGACCCTACGTTCACTGTCCCTGCCTCTACTCTTGCGGCCGTCCCTAAACAATCAGAACCTACCTCCCTCAAACGGCCCACTACCGTCCAAGTCCGTTCCAACCCTGCACCCTTCCTCTCTGCCGTACGCCCTACGACCCGCGACCCGGCACCTGACCATCAGCCACTCGCCTCTGACCACAACACCCCACCACGTTTCACCAAGCGCACCTCGAGTCTCTTCGCTCCCACGTCTAAGCCTCCTTCTATCGCGGCCCCTCGTGCACCTCTCAGCAACGCCCGCTCCTTCACTGACCTCGCTGCTCGCGCCCATCCGCCGAGTATTCTCGCCCCGCCACCACGCACCCAAGGCGCGCGCTACTTCAGTGAGAGCAGCGCTATGCGCGTCTCTCTACAAGGGGGTGCCGGAGGTGTCCTGCGTGGCGGCGTCGTGGCCCGCGCAAGCATGCCGTACCTGGCGCTGCCACGTGATTCGGCGATTGGGCTGCCGCTCCCGTTACCGCCGCCAAGAGGTGCGCCGCCAGAAGCACCTTTACCGCGCGTGCCAGCGAGTCTTGTTTCGTGAGCCGAAATGAGAGGTTCCAAAGTAAGGGAATGGGAATAAGTGGCGCATAAGCATGTATTGCTTTTTGCGCAATAGGATCTTTCTCTTACTTGTTTGATTACTGTTTTCAATTTGCTGGATCTAGTGGGATGGTTGGAGGGGTTGTGGTTTGAAAGAGATACCCGTGCGAGTCGGCCTTTTCGGTTTCGATGTTCTAATAAAAGTCCAAGCTTTCGTTCTTATCAGTTGATCTCTTTGTTCTTTAACGCTGTTGTCACGGCCTTTTCTTGAAGTTCTTCCTACGTCAGGTTCACGAGGTTATGTTCGTATTGATCCGCTTCACGGGAGGGCTTTCTATTCGTGTAGCCGAATTAGGGAATGGCTGTATATTAGGATGGAAGGAGCTCAGGTGTTGAATACGCGCAGATAGCACGGTTTTTAAAGGTCGAGTTCCAACGGCCTGATCTGGCATGTAATATTGTTGGAACACAGTTCATGTTCGCTTAAACTATCCTACAAAATTTTATGGACAAGTTGTTTTCTCCAGTGTCTCCCACGTACAATTTTTCCGCACGTACCTGTTCTACCTTTGATGCTCAGTAATTCATCGTCAACTGCTGCGGGAAGTTGTTCGGCGCAAAGCCACCACACGGTATGCCCGTCCCGTTCGGCCCCGTCGTGTTCTGGCCTACAATGTTTGCACACAAATACTTCTCCGGTGGTGTCGGCAGGCCCGTGCTGGCGTTCACAGAGGTGATGTTAACGTCAATGAATTTAAGACCGGAACAGGGTCGACTGGCGGAGCAGTGGATGGAACCGGCAATGTCGTAGCGGGAGGTGCCTGTGATATTTTGCCAAGTTATATCGCTGATTTGTACCTATGCGCTAAGTCAGTCTGATGTTTTGGTCATATTTACATGCACCAATGCGAATGCCGATGTCGGAGAGAAGGGGAGCGGAATGAGCGCGTACCGTCGAAGTATCGCATACCGAAGCAGCCTCTCCGGTATTGTAGATGCATTGCGTAACGTAAATGGGCTGGTTAACATTGACGTTCACCATATTCCTCCATGTCACATTCCTTACGTAACCACTGCCTCCTCCACCCGCGTCGCTGCCCCCAGCATTGCTCTCTCCCGACCCCTGCCACGTCTTGATCCAAGCCGTGTTCGAGGCATCGATGAGCAATGCGTCCTCAAACAGCACATTCTCAACATAGTCCGGCATGGTGGCGAACTGGCCGACGCTACCAACTATTTCATTCCAAAAATGGTAAGTAATTTATCATAAAGGCTTTTTTTTTTTTTTTTTTTTTTTTTTTTTTTTTTTTTTTTTTTTTCAAGGTCCACCTACTCGGAAAAGCGCCTGTCCCATGGCAGGTCAGATTACGGCCGTAGATATTAGTGCTGTTGCCCTTGACGCTGATGCAGTCGTCCCCACCTTGAACGGTCCAGTTGTAGAAGGAGACGTCACGCGAGTTCCACGTATCGCAGCCGTCGGTATTCACGGTCGAATTGCCGTCGTCGCTCGTGCTGTTCATGTAGATGTTGGACATGGTCACGTTGGCGCTGTGGCTAACAAATGAGTGCCAGAACTGCGACTGCGTCCAGTTCATGCTGTCGACAAGAACAT
This sequence comes from Bathelium albidoporum, assembly GCA_021031095.1. NCBI lineage: Eukaryota > Fungi > Ascomycota > Dothideomycetes > Trypetheliales > Trypetheliaceae > Bathelium > Bathelium albidoporum. The sequence continues at coordinate 60,352 of JAGFVP010000012.1, forward strand.
TGGTACTGTTGTAGATAGTGATGGCGATGGGCCGGCCGGGCTGATTGCCTTCGCCCATGTTTTCGTCGTACCATGTTTGTCCTTTCGCATGTAATCAGGATGATGAAAGATGACGGATTGAAGAAAGGGTGTACCGTTGCCATTGAAAAGGCCTTTGCCATAGCCCCGTATCGTCACATTCTCACCGCCAAAGAGCCAGGCTGTAGAGAGATTGGCATAGATGACGGGCAGGGAGTGCGAGAGCCAGTATGGGACATCTGTCGACCACTCCATTTCCCCCAGGATATTCACATCACAGTTGACCAGATTGGTAGTGTTCATGACTTGGTCAATATAGAAATGGTTGCCTTCGGTCATGGTGACTGAGCCATTCGTTCCGCAGAGCTCGAAAGCTTGAAGGACCGAGGGCGTATCGTCCGTCGGTTGACCGCCGTTAACAAGGCTCTCGGGGTAAACATAGCAGTCGGAGCCATTGTTGACAACATACGCTACTGCCACGGGCACAGCAGCAACAAGGAGGAAGAAGGTGGAAAACATATTCAAAAGAGCTTGAGGAAAGAAACATTAACTACCTACTTGATGCTAATGGCCTTTTTACCACTTTTTTTTTTTTCGAACAAACAGCCATCCCGGTTGATCGGGCTCTGGAAAGTCGACTGCGTTCGCAATCAAGGACGCCATGAATCCACACGTTCGGTGCACTCAACTGCCATTTTCCAGACTTCAACCGCAAACCCCTGCACGCATCCCAGTAAGCCCACGGCTCTTGGCGGGGTATTGTCGAGATCTTCGAACGGCAGGACGGATCAACGGAGACTGGCGTCGAATTCTGAGACTAAATTTGGGAGTTGTTCCTGAAGATCTATGCCATATTTAGGCTAATTTCGCCAAGAAGCAAAATTGGGATTCGTCAAGCACGGCTGTAATAAAGACGGGCTGCTCAGATCAGATCACACCTCATTTTTGGCTACCAGGTACCCCAAGCTCAATCGCAGAAGGGTGTTGCTAGCTAGCCCCAGGCTGGCCAGCCCATACACTTTCCTATCTTGCACTCTGTTAAAGCCGGCTCTCCAGGTGTGTCCGATCGAACAGCTCTTATTGCGTTTCTGTGCGTTCCCTTTTGTATATTAATAGAATCTTATTTGATCCTTAATTCTTTACACTTAAGAGTCGAGATTATGATTTCGACTAGCTTTGCTATGTCGTGCAGGGTGATTGTCCAGCCAATTCTCGGACCAGACGCTGCTATCGCGCCTCTAACCTTCCTTGAGTCTCGCTTCGATGATACTATGAGTCCGACCATCGACACCATAATACTTCACTACCTCGAAGCCTTCTTTTCCGAGTAGATCTTCCCACTGCTTCATGCTCCGCTCCTTGCCCGAAAGCAGGAGCATGTTGATGTCTTGCAGTACGTGCCTCTCTGCAGGATTATTGTCGTCTATAACAGCTTCGCATATGAGCAACCTGGAATCGTAACTATTCATGGCAGGTTTGAGATTGCGGAGGATGGTTTGACAGGACGAATCAGGCCAGTCGTGAAGTATTCGCTTCAGTAAGTAGGCTTTGGCACCTGTCGTGAGAAGGCACGTTAGTACTTGCATGCACAGTAATCGCATCTGTACGTCCTACCTTTCACAGGCTGTTCCTCCTCCAGAAAATTCCATGGCACAAACTCCACTTTCTCCCGACTAATCACTGGCTCCTGTTCGTCCAACACGTGTTTCAGATCTTGCAACACCATTTTGCCTTTGAGATCTGGATGCATGGAACTAATCGCCGCCAGCGTCTGCCCCTTGCCCCCTCCGACATCAACCAGTATCGTTTTTCCTTCCTCGTCTAATTCATTGAACGGAAAGATATTCTGTGCTTCCGTCGCGCCCCCCATGTTCGCCGTCACCGCCATACTCGCATTGAATGCCGCTTGCTGTGCTGGGAACTCCTCTAACATCGCGAAGAAGTTCATATTCTCAAAACCCCTTGCAAATACACAGGGGCTGTTTTGAGGGTCGTTGGGAGACTTGTATCCGTATTTTTCGAAGAAATCTCCAAGACGAGCTATTCCCGCGACTTTGGTGTCCATCATGTATATACTGGCAGCCTGAGCCGATTTCTGGGTTAGGACACCAGCAGAGAGAGGTGTATGTGAGTATTGGAAGAGGCTTGGGGAGGCGATGATCGAGGTGGACACGAGCGTGCGCGCGATTCGGAGCGTAAGGTCTTCGTCTGCGTTGCACCGGACGGCGAGATCTGAGAGGCTGATGGGCTGGGAGGCTTGCTTGGGAAGGTGGTCGAACAGGCCCATTCCAATAGCCGTACGAATGACGCCGTTAATGTGTGGTTGGAATGCACGGGCGTAGAGGAAGTCCATAGGACTGGTTACGGCCTTTTTGAGGGCGTCAGTGGCATTTTGGATGTTCTGAAGGTTCTGAGGATTGGGGGAAGAGCCGTATTGAGCTGTCGCTGCAGTTATAGCTGTGGCTAGAGAGGAGAGATGTTCATGAGAAGGTTGAAAAGGGGGAGGTCCACCAGGAGACATGTTCCTGAAACTGCTTCGAGAGCTTTTGTAGTCAGTGGTATCAATGCTTGTGATGAACACGGTGAAGTAAACTCCTGCTTTCTGAGTACTGATGGCTTGTGAAAAAGATGGAGGAGAACAATGCGTCAACCTTTATAGCGACATAGACGGAAGATTTATCATTGAGTCACCGCGATGACAGGTGCCTACCTGTACAGCTTTACTAGCTGTTAACCCTATAGAGCCGGTGTTTGAAAGCGTCGTGTTACTCACACTAGCCTTTAAAAGATGTTGCATGAAGGGGTAGAGATCTCGGCTTTCGCTTTGTGAGGGGTCAAATGCTGACGCAATGACGCGTCTCTTGTGTTTGATATTATTCGCCTTCATAATCATTCCTCGAAGGCAACAATTGAAAGAACCCAAGTCCGCCGGACGTGCAGAACTCCACGCTGCGTTTTGCGCTCCGAGAAGTCTTTTGAAGGTACTACGGCACTCCCTTGGCGAGGGGCAGAATACGGCTCAACATGAAAGATCTTGAGTCCGATTCAGTACCACTGCATACGGTCATCTAGATGATGGCGTATACATATCGAATCGGACGAGGAGATGCTCAGCTCATGGGAAACCCGTGGAAGTTATCAGGGAACGTCAAGGTATTAGGGTGTGTGGCAGGGGCCTGGTGGCCAAGATAAGCCTTCTGAACACTTCAAATTAACTCGGAAAGGTCGATCGCTTGCAATTCAAACGCAATGCAGGATGATCTGTTTTCCTTGCGGCGACTCCGCATTTCTTTGTGCTTGAATCTGCTCTTCGTCTGTTTCGTTGAGGCTTTCACGTGTGCAAAGCAATCAGTTCTATAGAGATTACACCGTCGTTGGAGGAGGCTTGACTGGCCTAGCTGCTGGCAACCGCTTAACAGAGAACCCTGAGGTAGATGCATCGATGGTGAGTATGGATCTCTTGACGATATTTCTGCAATCCTTGCTCTCTGCTTCGCGAATGAATTATATACCAATGCTATGTTTAGTCTCATATCTGCTCAAGTTCCTGGTTTGGCCAACCAGACGTTTCCTCTTTGGGTTGAAGCTGTGGTTGACGGTGATGCGCTCGTCAACAGGCTGAAGTACGATCGAGCTTCTGCTGCAGAGTACGGACCTTAGGAGCAGTTGGAAAATCCAGAATGGGAACGGGACAGTCTGGTGCTATACTTGAAGATAGCACCAGTTTTATGCGTCCACCTTCGACCGTTGCTTTGGCATACAAACTCCCATGGAATGAGTCGGCATTCGGCGAAGGTGCATTGCAGATCAAGTTTTCTGACTGAAGGTCTGTGGGCAAGTCGCAATGGCCATGCCTTTCCTCTCCAGCTAATCAAGGGGAGCCACTTTCCGGAAAGCGTTTGCGGACTGAATCTTACCATACGCCAAGAAGGCGCAGCTGGAGAGGCAACCAGAGTCTTTTGGACCCCGACTTCTCTGGATGCCAGAACAAAAACCAGGTCGTCATCTCGGACCGCGAAATATGATAGTGTTCCCTGTCGGCCCAACCTGCACCTACTGACAGGACACCAATCATAAAGCATCATATTCCCAAACTCAATTGCAACCAGGGCTAGAGTAATGAAAAGAGTAAATATTTATCATTGTCCAGTTGCGCTTCGAAGGAAGTCATTCTGGCTGCTGGTCCATCCATACAGCGCAGATACGGCAACTCAGCGACATCGGCATAGCGTCAGTGCTGGAAGCTGCAGGCGTAGCCATTTTTCCGGACCTTCTGGCTTTCGGTGCGAACTTTCAGGATCATTCCGTTGCTTACCTAGAATACAATCATGTGTTCTTTCGATATGAAATGGTGTTGTCGAGACTGACAATCGGTAGTGACTGGCGATACGTGTCTGAATCCAGATGCCGCATCATCAAACGCCACTTTCGACGCATCGGCATATCAAAAGTATCTGACAAGTCGCACAAGGCCTTGAACGGTTGGCTACAGGAACAGTACAGCCTAGCTGCTATTGAGCACTCTTATACCGGCGAACACTTCATTCTTCATCGAAAATCTTGGCCGGCGGACGGCAAGCACGTACCTACTGTACACCTATGAAGACAGACAGCTTTACTCGGGACTTCTGAAGCAATACGAGCCTTTAGGTAGTGAATCTCTGGGCGCAGGTCTAACGAATTCTCGTTCAATGCGGTAGGCGCAGCGCCTAACGCACCGACGAAATCACTGAGTCGAGGCACCGTGTACACCAGCACATCAAATCCCTCGAAGGAGCGAATCATTAGCTTGGGCACAACGCAGAACCCATTCGATACTGCAGTGCTTTTTGCGAATGTCAATTCATCTATATAGTCTTCAAGATCAAGCAATCTCGACACCTGAACCTGTCGAGGCCTTGCCTGCGGCTCAAGCTCAGGATGCGCAACTAGTCATCCAGGCATGAGCTGCTTCCCAATCTTGGCAGCTAATCTCCACACATCTGTGCGCCACGTGCATGATGATAAAAGAGTTAGGAGGATGTGTTGGACTAACCTTGTTTGCTTGCGGGCTTCAGAAGCTTGGCATTGTTAAGCCTCGATCATTCCGATTGTGCCAGCAGCGCACCTGCAAGCTACGATACGTGCAACTGCTGGAAAGGCGGTAGAAATCACCAAGGCACGCATCAAGTAAGGAGATAGAGCATTGCGTTTTGATGGATGCAGACCTGTCCCTCTCGCCGTAAAGCGAGCATAAGTATCCGGATTCGAGCAAGTATTCTCGGCAGTAACGCATGTCAGATCAAGCGTGATCGCACACCGTGATGTCAACAATCTGAGACAAGAAGCGGTTAGATTGTCCAATGATGTTCCCAGTCATCTACCCAACTTGATCACACCGTATGAAATTGTAATATGACGCTCACCTTTTCTGTCCACTAGCAACGGTCTTTTGCTTATTCTACTTTTTTTTCAAGATACCCTCGCTGCAATAAGAGAGGCGCGAACGAGGAGGCGCATGGCCTTTAGCAGCGATTTAGGGTGGTGCTGCGAAAGCATAAAGCTCGTACGTCCGAGTGCCGTACGGTAACTTGGTGTTGGCGGTATTTGGTATGGCCGTAGCATGGACGCCCAACACCTGAAAATGGATGCGCCGAGGCAAACTGCTATTGGAGTGAGAAATCGATAATTAACGGAATTCACCTTTCGCATAAATGGCACTGTTCCAGGGCTGACTGTATCCGTATTGAAGAGCAAGCGCCTGCTATGAAGGCATGTAATTGGCTGAAGGCCCTCTAGCTTTTCACGGTAGCAGCATTAAGTGGTAGTGGCGTAGGAGTTTGTTGTGCGGGAAATTGACAGGAGTACGAGGGCGAGTTACATGGAGATTGGCTGGGCCGTGAGAAGTCTAAGAATGGCGCCGGCCCTTGCACAGCCGAAGATGTACCGACGCCGCAGCCGCAACCTCCCCACCGCTTCTTCCTAGACACCCGCACAGCCTCTTGTCAGATATATGCACATTCTCCTTACGTTCTGCATCGTCCAGCAAGTAAGCGGCATGTCGTCTGAGGAGGTCTTACACGATTCTGTAGCATGCGCTCCGGTTGACGAGATGAGGCAGCCAACGCGCTCGTTTAGGATGGTACCCCCGCGAAGTGCGTCTATCCAACTGCGGTCCAGCCGTGCCTTGGTCAAAGCCACCGCCGCCAGGCACCAGGAACAAGGGCTTTGGTGGCATCTGTACGGATTGCCCAGGCTTTTGGCTAGGGCTAATTACCGCATCGTTCTAAGAATACGCCCTCCTTCATCACTCCACACGACGTAACCCTAGCTGTCGAGTTCGATAAAAATGGCGGCTCTTCCCCATCTTGTAGGTTCTTCCATTACACAAAGTTTCATATCGAAACGTTTCTCTCGCTTCTCCTCTTCTCGTTTCCTTGTTGTCCTGTCTCGACTACTAGCTCGATATTCGCTCGTTCCATAAACAATAAAGGCTCTTACTGTAACACGAGCCGCCCATAATGTCTCAAGATTTCTCGTCCTTCGCCCTATTCACCGCCGGTCTCGCTGCTTTCTCTTCTCTTGCATCAGCGCAAAGCCCGCCGCCTCATGTGCCTACCACTAATGTAGGCAACCCTACATTTACTCCGACGAAGGACCAGAGCATTGAGATTGGCTCAACCTTCGACATCACCTGGGACGACAAACAAGCGCCTGCTGGCTGCGGCACGGTTTCTCTGCTCCTCCTCAACGGATGCCCAAGCAACTGTGTGCAGGAAGGCAATCCCATCAGCACTTCGCAAGTCAACAACGGCAAATTTTCTTGGACAGTCGATGCCTCCACTCTGCCAGACCCTGCCGGCGAAGCTGCCCATGGCATCCAGATTATTTGCGACGGCAATGGCGACTTTCAGTGTAAGCTTCGATCCACGAATACATGCCCTTCAGCTTTCCTAACATATGTCAGGGTCTCCCAGCTTTGCTCTCACCAAGCCTGCCTCCTCTTCACCTCCTCCTAATTCAGGCAATACGCCGCCGCCACCACCTTCCAACACTGGAAACCCGCCTCCTCCTCCGACCACAGGAAACACAACCGCCGTCCCTCCTCCATCCAACGCCACCACCACTACAGTCTACGTAACGGACCTCACAACCGTCTGCCCGGTCCCCACAACCGCCACCTACGGCTCCCACACCATCACCGTCTCCTCATCCACCACCCTCACTATCACGGACTGCTCTTGCACCGTCACTGAGACAAAGACCCCCGGCCTCCCTTACCCAACTCTCGGCAGCGGCAGTGGCAGTGGCAGTGGCAGCGGTAGTGGCAGCGGTAGCGGCTCCGGCTCTGGCTCTGGCGCAGGTCAAGGCTCCACAGTCCCTCAGCCCACGCCCCAACCCCCCTACCCCATTCCTGGCTCCAGCGGCTCCGGTTCTGGTGCTACTTCACCATCAGGTCCCAATGGAGGCCAAGGTTCGGGTGGTAGCTATGGCAGTGCGCCCAGCAATGGCACCATCACGACGAGCAGCAGACCTAGCTCGGGCGTGCCGAAGCCCACCGCGAGCGTGCCGATTCCTGCGGGCAATGGTGCTGGGCAGTTGCAGGGGAGTGTGTTTGGACTGATTGGAGTTGTGGCGGGGTTGGCTTTCCTTGTGTAGAATGAGCTTGTGGATGGAGGTGTATAATGGGGCTTCACTTCGTTAGATTTGATAAGGATGAGGACTTTTGTTGAATTCGTTGGTTCGGTAGATATACCCACCGCTGCTGCGAAGCGGCATTGTTCATTTGTATATATTCTAAAACATATATCTTTTCGAACTTTGTGCAAGATTTGGCTGCTTATCCCATTCTATTGGTAGTAGATATGCGCGTGACATGGGTTCCTTCAAAGTTTCGTATCGTACGATTTCGGTATCCTGCTGTACCAGCAGCCGATACCATCATTCTAACAGGAATCCTTTATCTTGCCGCCGCGGCTCCGCACTGTATGGGCTTACATGCTGCTTATCGTTCACTCGACTTTGATTGCCTTCTGTTCGGCGGTCCCGTGCCTTTACAATGAGAGCTTTAGTCATGCGCCGACCCACCCATGATATTTCTTTGTAAGATACACGGATTTCGGTACCAGGCATAGGGGACGTGCAGTATCTTTATGAATATACTTGGTATTTCCACATAGTGGCGCATGTAATGACTTCGATAGCTCGCGTGTATCTGAACAGCGAATCTCAATTGGAGCTCCTCCTCGATCTGATTGGATACTTGTCATAGATTTCTTTTTAGCACCTCCCCGTGACTAAGACAGTGTCATCATACAAGATTCCTCATCGAGACGTTCCTGCAGTGTTATCTCCGTTTGCATGATGCTGGCAAATAATGCCTGGGAAAAGGGCGAAGGGACATTGAGGACTCTAGGTGGTGGCAATTACTTACCTAGGTACCTATCCAACGATGGAAATGTGATGTCATTTGCAACAGTTCATCTCAGGTACAGTACGGACTACGTACGCAAGCCAGATCTGCAGTCACACACATATCAAAGTGTGAAGGTAGTGGCGCCCTTGACGACCCAGAAAGCAGATGGCCATGCATCATTTGATGCTAAAGTATCCAAGCACGTAGCAGTAACGATGTGTTGCGAAGATGCGGACTTTCTGTTATTATTATTCCCCTACTTGGAGTCTGCCTCGCTTGCACTAGGTTGTACTTGAAATGATAAGAAGGAAATCGAGGTGCGGCTGCTCTCGGCCTCTTTGCGTTTGATCCTTTTTGACCTTGCTTTTTCGCACCCTTCATATTCTCTGTCAATAGTGAAGGTGTTTGCCAGGCTGCGCTGTAAGTGTTTCATCACCATGAAATCGCTTCCAACTCTGGTAACAGTGAGATGGTTCCAAGCATCACTGATAGCAGAGATTTGGCCGTAGTTCAATATTCGGCAGAACTTCGCCGAAGAACCACCCCAACTCATTCTACGAGCTCTACTCTTTAATCCGCCATGACCGATCAAACGCATATCTCCTCCTCCGAAGAGTTACGAAACGCCAAAGGCGAAAGTGTAGCAGAGGTGAAGTCCAGAATCTGGTCACTATACAATGCTGGTGTGCCTTTTTTTACAAAAGCATCCATCCAAGACCTCGACAGACAGCTCGAAAAGGATTTAAAGAGGGGCCAGAGAGTTACAGTAAAGGGGCTTGACGGAGCTGTGGTCGATTTCAAAGTAGAAACCGGACGCACCTATTCATCGAAGGAACCTGGCTTCGAAACGCTCATGTACGTCCACATATTGAAACCTTAGGACGGCAGGGATTATTGAAAGACTATAGAGGAGCGCCCTGTATTTTCTACAAACCGATCCAGTGCTTAGTTTCGGACACATGGGATGTCACTCATCGCACTGCATATTGCAGTCTAGCGATTGTCCACCGCGTACACGAGCGCAATACACTTACTGGCGAGATCAGGGGCGAGGTCCCTCCCAGGTCCCTCGAGGTGATCGCCGAATCATTCAAAGCCATACTTCACGCATGGGAAACTAGTGAGCCATACAAGCAACTGAGAGCGGCGCTTACGCCAACAGCATTACCATGCAGAATCAGCAAACTTTTTGGCTTTGCATGTGGATCGATGGCGGGCCACAATAATTACCAACAGCGGGCCAACCGAAGTTCCTTTCAACATGCCCTACTTGTAGCTCTTGTGCGCTTTCTCGGTAAAAACGAGGAAAGCAGCGGTGAGGTTGCATGCTATGTGCAGGATCCAGCGTACGAGGCAGCCGACAAAACTGTTCTGGAGGCATATGGATTGGTTGTTCTGGATGATCCAAAAGCCTTTCTTGAGGTCGACGACGCTACGATCGTCTTCTCGTGCGCACCCGATGTGCCGGTGAAGCAAGTTGTTTTGGATCTTGCCCAGCCAGCGGTAATGATCTGGAACAGAGTTTGTGAGCAGGATCCTGACATTCTCTAGTAAGTAAACCATTGCCCTTGATTCTTGGTTAGAATACCAGAATACTAAGATCTCCAAGCACTGATCCCGATTCCTCTCGTGTGAGAAAGACGATTCATGATTTCTACGACAGTGTTCCCTTCCCGGGAGACTTGGGTGCCTTTAAAAGGCTCGTCATTTACATTAGGCGCACGCGTCCAGGGTCATTGGATGTTTGAGGCACAAGGCTGTAGCATACACCTTCTCGCAGAATTTAACGCCTGGTGAAACGAATCCTGGCAATAGGTCAGCGAAGGCGATCATTTTCCTGCTCACCACCCTGCCTCTGCAATAGCGCCGAATGCTGATATGGTTAGTCGAGGCGACGATGTCTTCGTTCACCTCTGCAGCAACCCTCACTATAGGAAGGGCGACGTCGTTATGGAGTTGCAGGCCGCCAGAAACTAGCCGCGCCGTCAAATGTGCATACTTCGTGGAGTCAGGCCACCCTACAAATACCTGAACTCAGGCTTGCGTGGTAATTTTGCTGAAAATTCGATCATACTTCTGACGGCCCGGAGAAGGATCTCTGCGGAGAAAATTCACACGTCGAAAGAACATGCGATGAATGAGCGTCTGGTATTATAGTGGTCGGACGTTTCTTTTCTATCGCTTTGATGGAATATAAATTTGGGCAAGGTCATATTGTTTTTAAACAAGGATGACATAGGAGGGGTCGATTCGATACACCAGCTTTTGCGGGCATTATTGCATTGACAATAGAGCTGCTCTTTGTTCATTTTCTCTCTAATGTGTTTGGCTCGGATCTTTTATCGTCCTACCGTGCATCCTTGCAAGCCACGATCGAGAGAGGGAAGTACGGATGCGCTTGCCCGCGAACATGAACACGAGCAAAGCCAGGTTGTTGAGAAGCAAGACAGCAGTGAAGACTCCCGCAATCACAGTAGCGTAACCATCTTTCAGCACCCAGTTGAGAAGCTCGAACCCCATACCAAACGAGATAGCTTGCTTCCCGATATTCATCGCAATCAACCTGTCAGTGCTGTTAGTCCAAGAACGGAGGGATGCGGCTCAATTCGGAAAACATACATTTCAGACAGGTTAGCATTATAACTATCCACTGAGTACGCCAGGGTAAAGGAGAAGTAGAAATAGGCTGTATAGCATTAGATAGATTTTTGTATCACCGGAAGAAGATCAGAAGCTTACCAGCCCAGTCAACCATTGCAACTCCGGCGAAATAACCAACCCAATGCAGGTCTCTCTGTGCAGTCAGGCCGTAGACGATCAAGCCAGCAGGACCGATCAACATTGCGGGTAGCATAACCCCGAGCCGCATCTCAGCTTCGCGGATGCCATTATTCTTGCGAGTGAGATACGCAGCCAGTCGATCGGAGGAAGGCGTGAAACTAACAAGACGATAAGCAAATGATCCATTGATTTGGTAACATGTAATGATAAGATCAAGCAGTTGCTGACATTTGCAGCGAGCTTGGGGGGTGACGATCTTCATCAAGGGATGACTTACGGGATAGCCAAACCATAGCCAATAGCGTATGCGACAGCGATAAGTCCCGAGCTCGTCTATAAGATTAGTTAGTCAAGTCCAGCTATGATCCAGTTTACCAACCCCTCCAATATTGCTGCAAGAGTAGAACGGTGTGCATGCCAGCTCAACAGACTTGCCATTGCAATATTCTGGCTCCCCTCAACAGCAATTGGAGCCGAGTCGGGTCATTGAGATTTGAACACATACCTGACTCCAAGAATATGGCGGTGCCACAATCTTGAGTGGAAAAGTGTAGTTAAAGGCCAAAGCTCCAAGTCCAATGTTAATACCATAACTCGTCACAACCCAGAAAACACAAGGAACAAAGTAGTAGGAGAAGGCACGTATGCTTGTCATGAAAAAGGGAACTTCATGGTTGACATGGCTCCACGGCTTCAAAGTCTGGATGAAGGACTTCCGAGGGGGTATGATATCGTCGCCGTTGGGAGCAAGCGCTGCCTCTCGGTGCTCTTTCAAAACTCCGTCTTTCTCATTTTCCGAATCTGGGTGGGAAGGCGGCGGTGATGTCGGTGTGGAATGTACGCGTTTGTAGTCGGTTTCCTCGACGAAGAAGAAAGCGAGGACGAGTAGGGCAGCACCGAATGCGAATTCGACGTAGAAGAAAAGCCTCCACGAGTACCCACCGGCGAGCATGTAGCTCGCATACAGAGGACCTGTGGATCCAAGGCAAAGACACACTATCCGAGACGAGTAAGCATGTGCCAAGCGCGACAGTACCATGGTAGCTCACCTGTATAATAGCCAATCCGTTTGCCTCGCTCATGCAAAAAGAAGATGTCGTTGACAAGTTGGACCGGGATGGCTTCGCACACAGAGCTTCCAAAGCCCTGAACCACTCGCGCTGCCATTAGCCCACTATATGTCGTGGCTTGGGAGGAGCCGATCAGTCCAGCAACGTACTGCATTCCGCGTCAGCCGTCTTCATATGGCCATTCCACGCTGGGGACAGACTGTGAGAAGAGAGAGCAGCATGATTGGTCTCCGGCCGTACTTTAAGTACGCGGGTACCAAGAAAAGTGACCCAAAACCGTACGCGAGATTTGGGTAGCTAATGAGACCGCTCGCAGTCTCGGCGGTAATCTTGAACTCTTCGGCAAAGATTGCGATATACACAGACGGACCGAGCAAGGCAGAGTTGCTAAGAAACGAGTAAAAAGAACATATGATTAGGATCATGGTCTTCTTAAAGTTCGACCACTGTTCGATGCGCGTCAGTACAGGCGAAGATGGAGAGGGATAGCTCACTTGCCTGGAGGGGATCGTTCGGATCCTCTGCTGGGACAGGAAAAAGTGCCTGTCCATATGCCGTATCATCGCCCTCTGCAACAATGAGTGACCGGAGCGCGTCCAGCAAGAATGGATGGCTTCCATACCTCTGGCTTGAAGATTGACAGTCCCCGGAACATCGCCTTCATGCGCGTGACTGTTGCGGAAGACATGGTAAGCGAACCGTTCGGTTTCTGCAATGATGGATACTAATACCTTTGAATGAGATGTTTGGGCTTGTCATGGACAGCCAGGTGAATACCATGCGCGGCGTTTGGCGTCATGTTGCTATTATGAATTGGTTATTTGCAGCTTGTGTACAATTTTGCTGGACTCGACATACTTAATGACATATGTCCAGAAAGCTGAGAATAATGCATGTCAGAGGCCTAGCCCACGGTACGTTGCCACGGTTCGTCCGCTGGTAACAGGCGCACATCATCCCTGACTTAACATAAGCCGGGCGGGCTTAGGGAGGAAGATCTTGCCCCGTGGGGTCAGAATTGCGATGGACTATGCGACCCCGCAGACGGGGCCGCCGGCTTTTAGGCCTGGGCCGGATGGGCTCAGCATGTCGCGGGACAGGGGGTTGTTTCCAGAAGCTGGGGTCGGCAGATGGGTTTCTAGAGTCCCATCAAGGGTTGACAAAAGGAATATTGTTGTCTCGGGCGATCGCCACTGCAAAGTCTCTTTAAGCGAAGTTATATAATGCTCTGATAACCAGAATCTTCAGGTGGTTCGAAATGGTCAACCTTTTATAATAGCTGTGACTCTGACGAGGAACCCCGCGATTTGGTTTTGGGCTCTTTGGTTGTGTGGTACGTTGATTGGCGCAAACAATGTTTCAACAAGGGAAAAACCAGTCGAGGATCTGAGTCCAAGCGACCAAGAAATAGTGATATAACAATAGCACAATTCTAGTCAGCACGGTGATCAGAGCCCTCTTGAAATCCGCCTTGAACGTTCGTGACGTCCATTTGCCCACACGTGTAACTTTCGGGCGCGCGGAGAACTTCATCGGGCTTGGTTAAGTAGAATGCTAGGTCATTCTTCCCGCCGTTCTCAGCATCGTCCTTTTCCAATTGCGTCCATCCATTGCCTAGGAAATTCCACATGTTTCCCGAGTCATACACGAATTCGTAGTCTTCGTAACGTGGCTCGCTGATGGTCTCGTAATAGTGTAGTGATGAGCCCGGCCAGATGCCAATCACCTTTCCGTCAGAGCGGCCTCCTTTGTACCAGGACCGGCAATTATCAGAGAAGACCATGCGTCGCAAAAATTGTTGATGCCGCGAATTGAGCTGACGGGTCACATCTCGCTTGACACATACCGCTCTAAGCCATGTTAGCTTGATGTCCTTGCTAGACGGTGCAGCTCGTACTTGATGTGCTCGCGTTGCATCTTTCGGATCATCTGCATCATGTACTCGCACTGCTTCTCCAATACGGGTATCAGCGTCCCGTTCGATATGGGAGCATTGGGTCCCAGGAACACTGATGGACTGTCAATTTTGATGTTATGACCAACAGCGGCAATCACTGACTGAAGTAATTGGGAAAGTCTGGTATTGCCAATGCAAGATATGCTTCAATATCATTTGTGTCTGCCCATAAATCTGACAGTGGAGTATGCTGCCGACCGACGAGCTTGAATCTTGGTTTGTACGTAGTGTCAAAGCCCGTTGCACATATTATTGCGTCGACTTCGTGCAACGTCCCATCAGCAGTCACAATACCTCTTGCTTCAATTCGATCGATCTCGTCTCCGATGACTGTCACATTCTCTTTGACCAAGCTCTCCAAGAAATTTTGACCTGGCGTTAATCTCCTGCAACCCACGCCCCATTTGGGTGTTAGTAGTTTGGCGAGCTCCTCATCTCCTCCCAGACGATTCTTCATCAGTTTTGCAAACTCGAGATAGGCACCTTTCTGCTTCTCGCTATCCTTCAGGAATGTGTCAAAGGTTCTATTCATGTCGGACTCCATGTTTTTGCGATAGCTCAGAAAGTAATCGGGATCTTCGCGGAATCTCTTCTTATCCGCCTCTGTATAAAAGAAATTCAATGGCCCTTCGCTTTTCGGGTCCACGAAACCCTGCGACGGAGCAATCCAGGTTGGTGATCGAATGAACGCATGAAGATGCTTCACTGCTGATTGGAGCTCGGGGACAATCTGAATGGCCGAGGAGCCTGATCCAATCACCGCTACCCGTTTCCCTGTGTAGTCATAAGTCTTACCCCAACTAGCAGAGTGAGTCAATTGCCCCCCGAAGTCTTTCAGACCGGGAATGGAGGGCCATTTCCAGTTGTTTAGGAGACCGCATGCATTGATCAAAACAGCACACTCTCTCCGCAGAAGCTTTGTCTGTTGGGGAATATCGGGGGTGCTGACTTGAAACTCCAGCTCCCAAGTTCCCCTATACTCATTCCAGACTGCGCTTATGAGCTTGTGGTGATAATTGATGTATTTCTCCAGGCCATGCTTCTTGGCTACTGCTTTGAGATAATTATGAATTTCGACTGAGCCAATGTAATATCGCGAGCTGCTCGCGATTAGTCAATGTACATTGATCGGTTTCAGCGATATTGTTAGCTCACTAGTCCGGATTCGGCTCGAAGGTATAGGCATACGCGTGGGCAGGAACGTCACCTGTGACCGTCATTGAGCATGCTTGAGACAGGGTCATGGGGAGAATGAGACTCACAGGCGCATCCAGGATACCTATTCTCCAGCCAAGTCCCTCCAAGGTCTCCATTCTTTTCATAGATTTCAAACTCGCAATCCGACATGGATTTCTGCACTTGGATTGCCGCGGCCAGGCCTGACACACCCGCTCCAACACACACAACATCAATCTTTTTCTTCGCATATACCGGCTCTTCTCTGATAACATCATCCATTACGTTTCCGCCGTTCGGTGGACTATGGAGATCACTGCGACTCTCCTCGGCGTGTGGAACCATTATGCCACGCAAGATCTTTCCGAGACAGACGTAGAAACTACGTTCAATTACCAAACACGCAGTCAACAAGCCTGAGGGCTGAGATTTGAAATACTTGTAGAGTGTATTTGCAATCCGACAAGGGTGGATATAACGGTCAGGAAACGCGAATTGACATCAGTGGGGGATAAGGAAGGTACAGCAGCTTCTTTCGTGAACGTAATGCTCCTTTCAGGCGACCCAAGTAGCCATGTGCAAGGCAAGGATCCCCCATCCGTTTACCAATGGGTCCCCTGAGAGCCTGAGCGACTGCTTTGCGACATAGCAAGCGATCGATTGGCCGTGATTGCTACTCCGCTTGCAAAAAGCCAGTGCCGAAAAGCGGGGTTGTTGATAAACGAGTCGGCGTTAGGTGGAGCCTTAATACTTGCGAGCAGACGACACCAGTAGTGTGTATATGAACAATGCAATTTTCGGATGGCCAGTTTTGGTATCAGAGTCTGGATCATCGGCGACAAGAGCCGAAATCATCGTTCCGTAGATTCCAAACTCGTTGACAAGCCGAGCGGCACACCGCCCCCGCTATCGCCAGATTTCTGTCTACTACCTCTGTATTTATTTTGCATATACAAAACGGGGACTACTCACATTGTCTTTTCTTATCATATTGCTCAGAAGGAGATTTCCCAGTCCGTGCGTTTAGTAGGAAATGATAGAATCTGTCACGTATCCCCGTATGTACGCCAATCTACTACCATGGGCCTTTCGTTGCTTTCCACTGTTCCGTGCAATTTGAGAAATGGAGGGATAGAGAGATGACCAATCTCGATCAGAAGACTCGAAAGCGACGATGCATAGTGACCGGGCATGCGGATGCTGAGAGGTCTCTTTGAGCTGGAGATATAGCTTGATGTGCTAGGCGTAGATAGCGTGAGATTTTTGCATCTGGTCTTCGACGATGTCCACGAAAGTAGCAGTGTTGCATGGCTCCATGCCGTAGTGTCGAGCCTTGGATGGAAGAAGTAGCCCTGAACGGCATGAGATTGGAGTTGTGGTGCAGCTTATACTTAGACCGTTAAAAACGTCCAGGAAAAGTGGGTCCATCAGCAGCTCCATTGCTGGCACGTGGGAATATAGAAGAGAGAGCTTCGCAGCTCCGATGTGTGTGCGAAGGGAGTCGGGAATTCGAGGGGCTCGTATCTTGAGCTGCATGATTCCACTAGATTACAAGGTTGACATACATTCCTTGGGCTTCGACTTCTCTCACCCATAGCCTCCATGGCCTTTGCGCGCTCCAAAGCGTCATATCCCTCGCCCCCTCCGTTTCCTCATCGCTCAACACTGCGAGCCCGCCAGCCATTTCCGACCTCTTCAGTCCGTCATCCTTTGCCGCAGTACCACCACTACCACCAAAATATGCATTCCTCGTCAGGAGCGCTGTCGTTTGGATTTCTGCGTTCTTCTGTGTATAAACTGCACGCAAGACGCAATCCTCAATTGTCTTTGCACACACAGTGAACCCATGTCCTCTCATCAGAACAACCGAATTTGGTGGTTCGCCATCTTTGCCATCGGCCAGCTTTCCATCTCTAGCCTCAGAAAACGATTCGGCAAGAGATGCCCCGAGCTTTGTGTCTCTCACCAACATGTCCCTCCTATCTCCAGCCTGATATGCCCTTGCAATATCCCACACCGGCGTCGCTGTCCCCAAGAAGCCTGCCATATGATAGCAAGGCTGCATCGGTACGCCTGATACTGAGTACGGCACCACTGCTTCCGAATGACTGTGAATCACAGCATGCACGCCAGGGTATCTCTTGTAGATTTCGGAATGGATGCAGCGCTCGGAGTAACCTGGAGGGGATGCCGGATTGACGGGAGAAGCATCCGAGACATGGTAGACGATAAGGTCTTGCGGCGAGGAGATGGTGCCCGGAGCAATGTACTGCGACATGATGAAAGTCGCCGCATCATCAGGGTGCCGAACGGAGAGATGGCCGTAAGCGTCGAGAACTCTATGCACATCAGACATGCAGGAGATAGCGTGGTGAGGTGAATGTCAAGTATACCGCTGCTGATGGAGTATGTGACATCCCGTGACAAAGGTGCGCTGTATGTGTTTAAGAAGGAGCTCTTCTCGCTTTAAAGTAGACATTCTGAGACAAACAATGGGAATGTATTTGCACAGAGACGGTCGCAGTATGTAAGGTAAAGACGGCTTTGCAGGTAGGTGGCTATCTCAAGTTCAGACGAGACCTGCCTTCTAATCGTCTGGCGGAATTGTAAGAAAGTGGAAGCACATTTGCCTTTGACAGTCCATTCTGAGCCGTTTCAAGCACCGAATGAAGGAGGGGTCATCAGAAGGTAGTGGCAGGCGGCATGATTGCGTGTCTAGCAGGGCGAACAATGGGATGTCGATCGCCGTCTTGCATCAGTTACTACAGTTAGAATAGTGCGCCGACTCCGCTCTCGTCTCCAAGGTACCTGCAACAAGCGTGAGCACATTGCATTTGATCTGACTTCGCTTCCTGTAATTATGCACCCAAGCCAAGCTGCTTCAAAGTCTTTTTAGTTAGACGGAGAGAGATTTCTGTTTTTTTTATATCTACGAAGCTTACCTACGTACGGTATAATATTATTGCCACAACTTAAAGACCTTGTCTTCTAGCAGCATCCCGGTCGGGAAATCAATCGCAAAGATGCATTTGTCACAGATCGTGAACAAAAACGATGTTTGATCAAGCAAGGTACCATTACGCAAATAACTTATTGCTGTTTGCAGAAGAAAATAACGGCTACCAAGCACCTAGAATATGAGAACTCCGGGGGTTTCCGTCTGGTGATACCGAACACCACTACCTACCTATGTAATCACTGCCGCCGGCAGAAATTGTGGCAATTGCTGATCCTTTCTCCTCATTGACAAGTGCCATGGCCGGGCCTAGAAAGCCGATGTCCTTGTCAGAGAACTTATTGTAATGTATATGCTAGGCGTAATCCTCACAATACTAAGTCATTTGTACCTTACTTTACTACCAAATTTCACGTACAATGGCAGTCGTGGAAAAAGACATCCATGAGAAGACTTTGACCCAAGCAAGCGCTGTCTCTCAAGATCGTATCCTCGAGCCTCCCGTTAAGCTTGACCGACACGGTCTCCCGCTCGTCCCACAACCCACTGATCATCCCTCTGATCCTCTCAATTGGCCGTACTTTCAAAAAGTCTACATCGCCCTTCTCGTTTCGCTTTTAGCCTTCACTTCCCAGTTGACCTCCGCGCTTCCCAACCCTGCCTTCAATGTTATCGCCGCCGATCTGGGCGTCAGCGTGACGGCTGCAAGCTATATTACGACAGTATGGATTCTATTCGCAGGCGTAGCTCCTATGTTCTTTGTTCCTATGGCGAATGTGTACGGGCGACGTCCGCTCTATGTTATCGGATATCTTATTGCAGCCCTGTCAGATGTGGGGGCTGCTTCTGCGAGCAGCTATGGAGGCATCATGGCGGCAAGGGTCTTCAACGGGATTGCTAGTAGTATCGCGCTGGGTTTTGGAGCCGCGAGCATCTGCGACCTGTTCCCCCAGGGCGAAAGAGGCCTGTGGATTGGCATTTATACTGTCTCGTACGAGCATCCATTCCTCCTGTTTGGTTTAAATGGTATACCAGGTGCTGATATATGGCAACCAGGACTACAAATGGTCCTCACGTTAGTCCAATTGCTGGTGGTTTCATTACGGAAAACCTGAGTTGGAGGTGGACTTTGTGGATCCCGGCAATCCTCCAAGGGATCCTCTGGGTCGTCGTGCTCTTCACGCTGCCTGAGACCCTCTTCTCTCGAGTGGATTTCAGTAAGCTCGAGAATGAACGAAGCTATTTTAAAAGAATGTTCTTCCCAGGAAAGGTTCTGGATCGACCCATTCGCTTTCGCGATTTCTCTGTAGCATTCCGTATGGCGAAGTACGCTGCCGTGGCTTTGCCATGCATCTATTACATGACGTGCAACACATATGGCTCAACGCTGTTCGCAATCACAGGTGCTCATATCACCAAGACTGTTTTCAACTTTGACCCTGGCCAAACAGGCCTATTTATGGGAGTACCACTTACAGTTGGCTGTCTCATCGGCGAACTCCTGGCAGGATGGGTTTCCGATCTCCTAATCAACGCGTACGCCAGACGACACGGGGGTTACCGGAAGCCTGAAGTGCGTTTGTGGCTGCTGCCTTGGACAACGTTCTTGGCGGCGGGAACTGCCACGTATGGATACTGCATCCAGCACAAGAAACCATGGATTGACGCAGCAATCACCATGGCTATCTCAGGACTTGGCACACAGGTTGGAACCACTGTCGTGTATACGTACTGTACAGACAGTTACAAACCCCAGAGCGGAGAGATCGGCGCAATCATTAACTTGTTTAAGTCAAGTAAGCCGTTTCTATTTCTATGCAATTTGAGATTCGAGACGAAAAGAAGTTGCTTTCTCGGGACAAGTTGAAGCCTGACAATTTCATGAGTGGAACAAGAATAGCAAACATTATGAAGCGCACTCTACTGACCATCGCTAGCATTTGCCTTTACAATCGGCTTTTATGCGTTAGACTTTGGCGAGAAGTCTGGGTACGACGTTGCGTTTGGAATTTTGGCCATGATTAACGTAATCGCAACTTTGCCTCTGATTTTCCTCCTCCTCTATGGGAGACAGGTAAGAGAGCGACAGGGGCTGCCGCAGGAACATCAAGATTTGTGAATAGTCAAGTAGTCTTTCTGGGTCGCTGGTGGTCTTCCGCATCCCTACGCAATTCTGTGGTATTGGGGCATGCGCGAAAATGAAAAAGTCCTTGGCAGCTCCAAAATTACTCTGCGCTGTTTCTGCTCGATAAAAGTCTCGTCAACGATTACGAGAGCTTCACTGCTTGTGCAAAAGTCAAATGGCGCATTTCTCTTGGCGAAAAACGTCGATTGGTGTTTGGCAAAAGTCCAAATTGGCTGAGGTAATTCGTATCAAACTCGGTAGTCCTTTTCTGTCTTGGATAACTTGAGCTCCCTGTATATTGTAGCCAAGCCGATTTGTAGTGAATCCGAAATCGTTGCTATGGAGCATTGAAGAGTTGTTTTTGCAAAACCAACTGGCAAGTATATATCGTAAAGACACAGGGGCCTGATGACTATCAGTAGTATCGACCGTCGGAAGTCTTTTCGCGGCGTTATGACAGCTGCTCTCACGCGCAATAGATCAGGTCTTCGGTTGCTCACGTGTGATTTTGCGCAGTGGTCTGGTCTACAACTTTCGGTGCCTGAGATCTGCATTGTGCGTGTCCAAGCGACGCGAGTGGCCAGTCTAGGTAAGAAGCCCAACAATCACCAAGATTTTTGACACACTCGCTGAAGAGCATTCTGGACCAATTTCGCATATACCACACGGAGTCGTCATTCATCTTCTCGAGAACAATGCAAAAGTGTGCCAAAAGGAGGACGGCCTCAGATCTATGCTGAGCGAGGAAAGCAAAGAATTCGGTTGGTATCTTCACGAGCGCTGCAGTAAAGATAGCCTTCGTCGTTGCAGTGCGATCGAGATCTGCTTCCAGAGCAAGAAGATGGCAAAGTATCTGAAGCACTTCTAAATAGACATCTAGCTTGGCACAATCAGTTACTGACGCTCGGAGAAGACGAGCAACCTTGTCTAATTTGAGTTCGAAATGGCTCCGGGCACTATCTGGGACACCATTCCAGCAGTCCGTCACGGTGCTCGCCATTGGACCTTGGCAGAGTAGGTGGTAATTTCTATCTCTGATGAGATACGCGCCCTTGACGAGTAGAAGCCAGTCTGTCTGAGTAGATTTGTTAAGCGAAGGGGAGAAAAGGAGGTGCTGCGGATGTCTTTCTCGTGCCAGAGCGTACTTTGCAAGGAGCTGAGAGCTCCCGTACAGTGCGTGGCAATTGGTTTCATCTAACACTTGAAGATTCGCGCGAAACATGGGAAGAGCTGTGCTATAGTGGTGAGCTGCGAGCGTTGAATAAACAGAATGCTCGTCTGGTTTCAGATATGCCAGATGCAATGATGAAACTGCCAAAATAAGGTGTCTGAATACTACAGTCAGTGATGGCAAATCGCTGGGTGCATCGTGGAGTTATACAACAGATACGGTTTTGCAAAACCCTCGATCGGCAGAGTGTCGCGGAGCAAGACTCTCAAGTCCTCAGTGCCGCCCACTGTTCCAGCAGTAAAAGTGGTCCAGTGATGCAGCAGCTCTAGATCGCGAATGCCAAAGCGGATAGCGTTCTGATCCATCTGGTTGGTGGGAGAGAAGATGGGATAGCTTGGAAGAGATTGGTGGTAGATACATTCGCGCCTGCCGGTAGCGCATCTGGAGCATGTTGGGCGTGTTTCGTCGCATTTCACACGACGCTTTTTGCATGTCTCGCAACCCGTACGGACCTTGTGGTGGCGGACGATTATTCCGTTTTTGCTGTTGGCCATGGACTTCGAAGCGCTGCGCGGTTGTCACCCTGATTTCGACGTCGAATCCAGTGCCACAAGTCCACCGGATACAACATGGAAATAATTGTATCTATCATGATTACCAACAAGAAGCTAGGCTTATTGGACTAGCGTGCCCGATGGACTTCACAAGGCTGTCTGGGGCTGCTGGTTGGCTTTGGCATTGTTCGCGCGAGATCTACAAGTCCTCAAGAATGCTGCAAATACAATATTAAAAGCGCCGGTCTATTCTGCGAGCTACGGATGCAGAGCCCAGGGGAGTGGGGGGCCTAATGAGGCTGTAAGGGGTGGTGGTAGAGGAGACGCAGGGCGGAGGCGAGGGCGGAGTTGGCTCTCTCGTCCGCTCAGCCAAGGCAGGTGAAACGTCACTGGAGCATCTAACACACGAATAGCCGTCTCCATTATTCAGCCCTGCATCTCGCCTCCGCCACTACGTACCCTCTCCATCTACCTACATTTGCTTCCACGACAGCCCACGATTTTAAACTCCCCGCTCGTGTCATCACCCACCACCAGGTACCAGCCGTTGCTCCCGTCTTCCTCTCGCCCTCTGAGACTGGGGCCAAAAGGTCGAAACACTGTCGGCGGCGGGGTCTCACGATCAGAACTGCATCGCTTCCTATCGCTGAGCGCCATTAGGACCCTCCAGTTGCCCAGACTCGACTAATCCTTTCTTATCGAACTTCAAGCCTTGCAATTACCGCCACTAGGCGGCCCTTCGAGTATGGCGCCGCCAAACATACAAGAGCCGCCGTCAGCCGCCGTCATCCAGCGCTCCGTCCCTGTCCCCGAGCAAGAATCAAATTCTCTCCACTTTTCCACGATATCGTCTGAAGATGGCATGATTCATGTGCAAAGTGCCGTATCATCGACTGGAAAGGGCATACTTATTGGTATGCTTTCGGCGTTTGGGTCCGCAGCCTTCCTAGCTCTGATAGTAGCTATCGTCTACTTCTTTCGCCATACCACCCGAGGCAGGATATTTCTCGACCGGATAGGCCGGCCAGGCGAATACGATGATGAGCAAGCGTTTGCCAAAGAAGAGGCCGAAGCTTTGGAACACATGGACGATATCCAAAGGGTAGAATATCTACGGGCAAAAGGTACACATCCTCCTTAGCTAAGACCTTTTGTACTTGGTAATAATTGCTCTTCGAGAACTGCAACACACTAAATCTTCTCTGTGCAGCTTTCGTACAAGCCAATCCACCCGAATCCGTCCAGACCGATATATCATTATCCCAATTCCTGGCGATCCAAGAGAAGGGAGTTTCCGCATGGGAGTTCGAGCCTGAACTAGAAATTGCCAACTGTTTTGTCGAGGCTCGGACAGAGATCGAGTTTTTTGATTCGGAATGTAGCGTTCAAAGTAACCTCCCTATACCCAAGCAAAACGAGGTTTATTATTGGGAAGCGAAGATCTACGAAAAGCCCGAAAACACCACCATCGCTATTGGGTTATCGACGAAGCCTTACCCTCTCTTCCGACTTCCGGGATATCACAAACAATCTATTTCCTATCTTTCCACTGGTACACGATTACATAACCAACCATTTCCCCAACTGCTTCCACCTCGACATCCCACTCATTCCTCTCACCCCGCCTTTGCTCATGGTGACGTGATAGGCTGTGGCTATCGCCCACGTACCGGCACCGTCTTCTTCACCCGCAATGGCAAGAAGCTTGAGGATGTCGCTCACGGTCTGAAGACCCAGAACTTCTTTCCCACCATTGGTGCCAACGGCCCCAGCACTGTACATGTGAATCTGGGTCAGCTCGGCTTCGTCTATATCGAAGCCAACGTTAAGAAATGGGGCCTAGCGCCCATTGTTGGAAGCCTCGCTCCGCCCCCTCCCTACGGAAGCGAGGCAGGAAGCATCCTCCTTGAGGGCGGAGGCACGCCGCGACAAGAGGCTCCACAAGACTTTTTCGGTAACGTGACGGTGAACACGGGTAACCTCGCGCCTGCAGGGCATGGGCGAGGCCATACACGCATGGGGAGCTATGCGCGGACGTCGCGAAATCTCGGTCCCGCCAGCCCAGGACCACAGCGCAGCCCCACCGATATTTCGCTGGCGCAGCTGAGCCTAATTGATAGCCGGGAAGGGTTTTTGCCGGATGGAGTACAGGACGACGCAGGGGAGGGAATGAGCCATACCACAGCTGCTGCTGTGGGAGCGGCGGCGGAGAGTGTACCGGCTGAAGGTGCCAGCACGGGGACAACGGTGCTACATCCCAGCGAGGTCGGTCTGGGCTTTCCTGGCATTCAGGCGGAGGCGCCGCCCGAGTATGAGAGTCCCGATTCGGGTAGCGACGAGGACGGGCGCCACGGAAGTCACACAGGCGAAGAGGAGCAAAGCCCATTATTGCAACGACAGCAGCGATCGGCTGCGAAGGATACCCCCCCGATCCCGAGTTATGAAGCTGCCACCAGAAATGAGCATGGGACTCCCCCGGCGGTTGCACGGGAAAGGAGTGACACCATTCGACCCCACCGGTGACACATGAGCTCAACTGCCAGCAAGGAAAAAGGGGAGTTTGTGGCTGGCTTCATTGTATTTGCTTTGGGTATTGGTCAGCGTTACGACAACATTTGTACGAACAGGGGCATTTTGGATAAAGGGTCTGGGTTGAGAGAGAGAGGGTGGTGACCTCACGCGTCGCATCAATGGGAGGCAAACAAACCCTTTCAACTCATTAGTTCTTTGGCTGCATTATATGAAATGCCTGGTCAGACGCATAGTGGCAAATCTGTATGGTCCGAGTGTACGAGCGATGCTTCTTAGACATGGTAAGTAGTCATAGCTTAGGAACCTATACGTATATCATCTTAGGTGAACGAAAATTTTTCTGCAGAGCCATTAACAGCAGATCATCGAGTGAGAATACGTTATGGTATGACTATCTCGACGTGTGCCCGCATGCAAGCATTCGGCTTTGCTTTCGAATATCGTACAGGAGGATCAAATCGAGGATGTTTCCGGAAGTGCAAATTCATTCACCAACGTCCATCTCATCCTCGCCTCTCCCTTTCTTCCTCCTCTCCTCCGCTCTCGTCTGCGCGCCCCTGACCCACTCCTTCCATGATCCATCCTTGACCTTTTCCGTCGCAACGCCCTTCGCCACCTCACCTATCAGCCCCACGAAGTTGTGCCGCCTCAATGCATTCTCCCAGGCCCAATTTCGCCTCTTCACCCGCTCCCGGTCTAATAACGCGACGTCGCCCGTCTCCTGTGCGCGCAGTCTCAAGTCCCGACAGCAGGCGAGCAGGTTGAACCGAATCTCGCTTTCGCCGTAGCGTCCTATTCTCCGCCGTATGACTTCAACCACTTGCTCAGCGAATTGTCGGCTATACCAGTCCTGGGCCGAACTCGGGTCGGAAGAGGCAGGAGGTGGAGAGAGAGGACCGTGAGAAATAGGGTGCGGTTGGAGACCGTCGAGCTCGTAGAGGGTATTGTGAAGTGGCAGGTATGCAATGAAGTGATAGAGATCGGAGTCGTTGGGATCAGCGGGCGGGCGAAGGGATGGGTCAAGGGTAAAGGGCGATGCGCGAGCAAAGGAGTTGTGCGTTTCACGAATGGGCGGCGAGTTGGAGAGGGCTTCTCCACGAAGCTGCGATAGACGCATTAGTATTTGCGTTCGGGTTCTGAGTAACGCTATCGTACATCTGAAGGAATGCCTTGGGTGAAGTCCTTGAAATCGGTCAACGTCTGCCCAAGCTCGACTCCTTCATGGTCTTTGTTGAGTAGCACGCTCAGTAAGGCCTGTGTTCCGCAGGCATTTTGGATGGTCTGAGCAGCAAAGAACATATTTTCCGACGCTGCTGCATCGAAACTGCCATCACGAGGTGTCGCGCTTGGCTTCTCGCCGACGTATTTGAAGAGAAATATGACGCCGTATACTGGACTGCGTAACGCGTCAGTCGCCCGCATTGACTGGATGTAGGCCGATTAGCTGGGTTACCAACCTTAGCTCGTGTATGCTCTCAGCATCCAAGCTTAACAGCTCTTCAAATTGGACATCCTTAACTCCAAGCTCCTCAATGAGATATGTAAAGACACCCTAACATCACCCAAACGCTCTGGTCAGTCCCAAGAGCATGGAGATGCAGGTGTTTACAGCAGACAAACCGCGTCGGACTCGATCGTGTTCCAGCCGCCTTCTTCTGCCATATTAGCCATCGCTTGACGACGGCTACCAGAGTTTGGATATGAAGGATAGAGAAGAGGGAGGGGGTAGTTTGGGTACGAATGGCGAAAGCTTCCTACAAGCTTCTGGCAGAAAAATGACGACTTTGGCGGTGGAGCCCTGGCACGACTCTTACGCACGCCGCACATCAGGAACCGGACTTACCATAATAGCGACTGGTCTTGCGGTTGGTTGATGCCTTAGGCTCTGCCATTCCCACACGTCTTTAATAGCTAACGGCCGTTTACAAACAGAGCCAGGTGAGCCAACATCTATCACTGTTGCATACCTTTCACCATGCAAAAAATCGCTATCATTGGAGCCAGTGGTTCTCTTGGCCAAGCCGTGCTCGCAGCTCTGCTTTCTGCGGGATTTACTGTTGCAGCATTACTCCGAGTATCTTCCAAGGCTAAACTCGGGCAACATCCTAATCTCACTATTATACCTATCCCAGATTCCATCTTAGATTGTCCCATAGACGATCTAATCCAGGTCGTCTCCGGGCAGGATGCCCTCGTCATTACCATATCGGGCAGTGCCGTTCAAGAACAACTAAAGCTTGCAGATGCTTGTGAAGCTGCCGGAGTCCAACGCATCATCCCTGCTGATTTTGGGAGCTGTGACAGCGATGAGCAAGCTACCCTCGACATCCTGCCTTTATACGCCGGGAAAGGCAAAGTCCGTCGCCGCCTTCAGGAAATGGCAGCCAAGGAAGGGTCCAAGCTCAGCTGGACTTCGATCATCGGCGGTCATTTTTTCGACTTTGGCCTTAAAGGAGGTCTCCTGCGGTTCGACGTCAAAAACAGAAAGGCTGAACTCTTAGATGGAGGTGATGTCAAATTCTCTGCTACCAACCTTGAAAGATTGGGGCTCGCCGTGGCTAGAACCCTGCGTAACCCGGAAAAGACAAAGAATAGGATACTCTACGTGCAGAGCGTATGCATAAGTCAGAACGAACTGCTGACAAGCTTGAATCGCGCGACCGGCGACGAACACTGGTCAGTTACTCAGGAAACATCACGATCCGTTATTGACCGCGCACGCCATAAGGCGGATCAAGGTGACGCTGATGCAGTCGAGGAGATTGTCAGCACCTGGGGCCTGGTGGCGAGTGATTGGGAAAAGACGGGAAAGCTATCGAATAGTCTACTCGGCCTGGAAAACGAAAACTTGGATGCCGTTGTGCGAAGATGTGTCTCCGAACTACAATAGCGCTGTCAAACTCTTTCGAACGTCTAGACTTAAAGAGCATGAATGGCAATAGCGGGAATTGGCTCGCGTCATAGAAATTTGATAGGCATCCAACTACCTTGTGCTATATCGAAAGGTCTATTAGCTTTAATTCCATCCTCCAAACCTACCTTCTTCATGCTAATTATGAGTCATACATCATGTATGGACCTTGACGATTGACCCAATCGGGCGCACGGGTTTTACCCGAACGAGTGCACCTCATGGTCATATCAGTAGCTTTTTCCTCACCGAGGATGGCGTAGGTAGCTTATGCATTGGAGTGAGACGCGTAAATGCGCGTGAAACGCGTGTGCCCCGCGTTGCCACTCAAATAGAATACCTATCCGCCACAAGATAACCCTCTCCTTCCCCGTGTATCCAGCATTCATTGAGACTTCTGCAACTGCAAAATCCACAAACTATCAAAAGTATGAATTTCCTATGCCTTTCATTTTTAGCTATGCTAAACTGTTCGTCGCAGTGTTGGAAGCACGATTAGACCAGGCCGATTTGTTGAAAAAGGTATGCAGACCACATCTTCTTTGCCAGAATAATTTTGCTCATGTCTTCTAGGTTGTCGACGCTATCAAGGATCTCGTCCAGGATTGCAACTTTGACTGCAATGACTCCGGTATCGCCTTACAGGCCATGGACAACTCCCACGTCGCTCTAGTCTCCATGATGCTCAAGTCCGAATCCTTTTCTCCTTTCCGTTGCGACCGAAATATCGCTCTCGGCATTAACCTCAGCTCCTTGACGAAAGTGTTACGATGCGCACAAAACGAGGATATTCTTACCCTAAAGGCTGAGGATGCGCCCGATGTGGTGAACCTCATGTTCGAGAGCTCGGAAAGCGATAGGCTGAGCGAGTACGATATCAAACTCATGGACATTGATCAAGAGCACTTGGGCATTCCAGACACAGAATATGCTGCGACTATTACAATGCCCTCCTCCGAATTTCAGCGCATCTGCAGGGACCTCAGCGCACTTTCAGAATCCGGTCAGGAAGTTCTCTGATACAAATGACAAGGGTTTACGCTGACCACTATGATAGTCTCAATTGAGTGCACAAAGGAAGGTGTCAAGTTTGCCTGCTCAGGTGACATCGGTTCTGGCGCTGTCACACTTCGAAGCCATACTAATGTCGAAAACACCGATAAGAACATCGATATTGAGCTCACAGAGCCGGTCGCCCTGACTTTCTCACTCAAGTACTTAGTCAATTTCTGCAAGGCGAGTGGCTTGTCCAAAACGGTCAAGGTTTGTCTTTCAAACGAGGTTCCACTTTTGGTGGAGTACGGTGTGTCAAACAATAGCTATCTCAGATTCTACCTTGCACCAAAGGTGAGTGCTTCTATTTCCCGCCGTTTCAAGCTTGTCGCATGCTAATCACCGCTTCCAGATTGGCGACGAAGAGTAGATTGAGGGAGGACTGTGAGGGCGTCTCATCGGTAATTCACGCGTGACATGGCGAATCTACTGCCTGGCTTTCGATAGAGTCCTTTTCTCGGGGAAATTCGGCGGCCGGTACTTAATTCCCTATGGCGAAGGATACCGTGTGTTGTCAATATAATTTGTCTGACGTTGATCTTAATATTCTGTCCCCTAAAGCATCGACTGGGCATGCAACAGACGCTCTTTATTCAAGGGATCAACAAAAAGCCACTTCTGCATTGGCACAGTTCCAAGATAGCCCGAACGAAGGATCACCCTGCCAGATCTTCACACTGCTCCTTCCGACTGCAGAGAATATTTTACTTGAACAAAGATCGCGGCTCGAGTCAAATAGAGTTTTCCCAACTGCTTTCATAGTCCTATGCAAGGTTATATATACACAATGAATCGCATCCAAAGACGCTTGAGTGTACGGGTTGTATTTTCAATGCTGTTGCGAGCTCACCAATTGAGGGCGTTCATGCGCCTATAGCGCGTCTGGTGCTTGACCTCAACAACCACTTGCCCCCAGTAATCCCGGCTTGATACAAAGCGACACCCGCCAAACCCCCTTAGAAACCTTGTCGTCTTTTTGAGGCCTGCACTCTTGGTCACTTGGCCTCCTCGTGCATGCTGTTGTTCTTCCTGCGTATCAAACAACGCCGGAACGCCTACGAACTCGTCCATTTCTGTGGAGCTAAAGATCAAGGGCGAGCTAACGTCACTTGATCGAGTTGATTCGTCGTCCTCGTAGAGAACCGCTCCTGCCTCGCAATTCACATCCAGACCATGACGCAACATGGCATCGAGGGCGATCTGAGTCGTCGATGCGCCCCTCTCTATCACCACCATCATTTTTTTGAGGGAATACGGACGCAACGTATCATCGTCGATTGTCTCGAAGGCAAAATCGCGCTGAACATATTGGCCTGCAGTCATAACCAGCTTCACGTCCAGCCTCCAGAGATTTTCCGTGTACATTAGATTCATCACTGCCTCGGTGCAGTTGATAGCTGTGCCCTCTCCTGTTTTGGCTTCTTTCCTGACATAAGTCATATGCAGCTTCGGATGGTTCTTGGCCCTCTCTGCCATACGACCATTCGACACATGCTCTGCGAAGGGCGCCATGACTTCGACTTTTGTGAGCCTAGATCTGGCGACCGGTCCGATAGTAAGGAGAAATCGATAAAGAATCCGCCACTGTGCATCATCTGTGAATCGAAAGATGTTTTCCGACCAAAAACATGCAGATCCTATAAAGGGTTACTTAGAGGAGAAGGAGCTTTCAAGAGATTTATTTGGTTCCTATTACCTTCGTTGTAGGCCTGCGCGCAGGTAGATAAGAGCATAATACTCATCTGATCCCGGAGGTAGCAGAGATCATCTTGATTGCGAAAGACAATAGGAGCTTGCGCCGGCTCAGAGACCCACCGCGAATTCAGACCGTATGATTGTCTAGCACAGTAAAGATCAAGGTCATTTCGATGCTTATCTTCGTGCTTCTGCAGGCGGATTGCAAGCGCTGGATTGGCTCTCACTTTCGAGACATCGTTAGTGTAGCTTGCGGGGCAGAGGTCAATAGGTTTGTGGTACACCAAGGCAAGTCGATAAATCAAGTTGCGAACTTCAGGAGGGAAATTGAAAAAAGAAGATCGATGCTGTGATATGCGAGGGGTACGAAGCTTTCTTCGGTGAGACGGCATGGTTTCCATGTTTGTAGATGTGCTTCACATTTAATGAATGGTCCCAGTTGTTCTGCTAGGTGTTGCGAGATGCAGAAAGCCTTGTTTTTAGAGTTGGCTCGAGGTCAGTGACTCAACTGCACTGCCGGGACAATGCCAAGTACTATTTGAGAGCCTGAGGAGGCTTAGATGCCTTACTGTTGGGTGCTCCTACTTGGTCACAGTTAAGAGTCACCGGAAGCGCCTCCTGCCTCTCTTCAGATTTGTGTAGCTCCGTGCACCATCAAAGGATCAGTAACCCATCAAACATCACGGTTATTTTGCATTGACTTAGCTGATTCCATTTTTGGTGAGGAATAAAAGAAGAAGAGGAGAGAATTAGCATATTCGAATCAAGAACTTTGAATGGAGATATCCTCCATCTGATTGGCCCCTAATGGATTACGGGGTGCAGGCTTATGTCACCTTCTAACGCACCACCTGCAGCTCCCACGGCTTGACATCATTTGGCGCGCATGAGGAGGTAATTAGCCATGACAGCCTTCTCGTCGAAATGTCGAAAGGTTACTTTGGTGACAATCGTTCTAAGCTGAACCTTGACGATCTATATTCTGGCCTCGTTACCGCTAACCACATCCTGAGCCACCATGCAATATTAGACGCACACTCGCACATCTCAGTGCGCAATCCCGATAGCAATGATACCTTCCTTCTCGCCGATGCAACTCCTCCCGCCGTGGTGTCCTCCTCATCCGATGTCCTAGAATTCAAATTTGAAGACGGGTCTCCACTGGACAGCAGTGTGTCGCTACCCGCTGTCAGTGAACGCTGGATCGACGCGGAACTGTACAAGCGCTTTCCCGGCGTGAACTGCGTCGTCCACAGCCACAGCCCCGATGTTCTCCCCTTTTGCACCGCCAAAGTGCCCCTGAAGCCCGTCATCCCTGCTGCTGGCTTCCTTGGCGGCGAAGCGCCTGCCTGGGACATTTCGTCTGCCTACAGTGCGCGCTTCTTCGCCGCGAGTGGTAGCGGCGACGAAAAGCACGACCGTCTCGTCCGCAGTCAGAAGCTCGGCGCAGCGTTCGCCATCAAGTTCAGCAAATCCAGCACCTCGTCGGGCTTCGTCCTTTCCTCGCTCGGCGAGAGTGTGTCATCCATAACAGGCTCACACAAGGACAAAGAGGCGGGGGCGGAACCAGACTACGCGGTCATGCTGATGCGCGGGCATGGTTTCACAGTTGCAGCAAGAGGCATTGAAGAAGCCGTGCACATGGCTATATACTCAGCACTCAATGCGCGCGTCCAAAAAGAGGCACTGCAGATGAATGAGAGCTACTTCGGTTGCACCGTATCAGGCAGCATTCCAGAAAAAGGTGGGTCAATCAAGGGCGGAAAGGTAAAGGCAGCGGAGGACATACAGTTTCTAAGTGTGAAGGAAGCATGGGACGCGTGGGAGACGGAGAGGGATGGTGGTCGCTTGGAGAGAGCTTGGAAAGAGTGGGAGAGGACCGTCGAACGCAATCCTTTATATCAGAACCAAGTCAAAAACGAGAGCTAGCAAACTTTTCGAGCATCGCTGATCAAAATGAAGCTAACGGTCTTTATTACCTCGCCAGGTGGTGAAAATGAGCATCGCCTCTATGTTACAACTGAAGCTTGACACAACCAAGCAAAATTAAGGACGCAGCAAGTAGACCAAACCACCTGGCTGTGCGCAAATCGGGTACGGGGGGTATATAGGAGTCAACAACAACAGCATCCAGTCCTAGCCTCATTACATTTCCCACTTGCATATCATCATGATCTTAAAAGGCCACGCCTACGTGAATTGGTCGTCCAGCCAAGTCTCCAATTTCCTTCCATTCCTCAGCGCCATCCACAGTCTTCACGTTCATCAGGATTTTGTCCGTATCCAACGCGCTGGAGATACTCCGCCCGGCTTCGAAGCTCTTCTTCCCGCTCGAGTCAAATTCGACCTCGGTGACACTGGTTGCAATGGTGCGTGTCGTTTTGGAAGGCGAAGACTGAACCGATGAATGTGGTGAAGCCGTCACGGTAGAGAAAGAATCACGTTGCGGGGTGATAGGGGGGCAGGAATACAGGGGATGGACATTCATGTTTTTGTATGAAGTCTGAAAATGGGGAGGGGTTCGAGGCGGCAGATCTGCTATGAATGGCAGCGCCGTAGGGGATTTGAGGTCCAGTGACGGAAACACATTCCCACCTGTTGGTGAGAAGGGAAGGGAAGTTCGAATCCAGTTTGTCAATCGACTGCGGGTTGAAGACCGAGACGGTGGACTTCTCATAGGTTCGTCGAGATCTTCAGCCGTAGCGTCGGAAGAGCTAGACAAGCGTCTGCTGGGCATTTCTAGGGCTGGTAAATGAGGCGACGAAAGTACTCTACTGGTGTGAGGCACAGAGAGGGCCGAGCCGATGTCGGAGAGGGTCTCGGTTCTGACACGCATTTTCATCGAGGGTGCGATAGCCGGGACGTGCGTGGGAGAGTAGTCCCCGGCCGACTCGTCGCTGTCCCTTGCAGTGTCCCTCTTGTCAGATGCGGCGTGGGCATCCGCGCGGCGCTCCTCGACGATCGTGTTCAGTTCGCGGATTGCATCGTCAACATCCGAGAGAGTCCCGCGAGAGTGATTCGATTTGCGACGGCTCGTACTAAGAGGCTCGCTCAAAGCACCAGAAGAGCGTTGAGTTCCGGACCGGACGAGCGTACCTGAATGGGTCCGGGATGGTAGTGTTGGCATTTGGGTAGGGAGAATCGGCATACTGCCCTGAGCAAAGGCACCATCGTACATCAGATCCGATTGGGGGCTTCCAGGAACAGAGGGAGAAATAAGAAATGAAGCCGACTCTATCGGCTTCCGTCTTACGGTCAAGGTGGTTGTTGAAAAGGCGGCGTCAGAGTCAGTGGCAGATCTGAGCATTGCCGGACGGGGCAATTCCAAGTGTGCCAGTTTAGCATTCCAGTCCAAGGTGCTAAAGTCTGGCAATGGGGACAGCCGATTGTTTGGGAGATAGATGCTCAGCTCAAGAGGTCGGAACTCATCTCTCCTACGCCTTGGAACGGGTTCCATGTCGACTTTTCGAAAGTCCGAAGGTGCGCTAATAACGAGCTGGGAATGTGACTCGGAAGTCTTGGGTCGCCATAGCGAGATGCTTGCCCTTGTGGTTACTTTGGAAGCGGCATCCCATCCGCTCGTGACGAAAGTTGAAAGTGACTTTGCAGAGTAGCTTGTGCTCGGTCGCGCAGCAGCCGGCTCTGCTCGAGGAAAGGGAACTCGAAAGGGTTGCTGCTCGTAAATGCCCCCTCTACTAGTAGTTTCGTGAGCTAGAGATGTCAGATTCCTATGCATTCCGAAAATGGCTGGGGCGCGAGGACGAACCAGCTTCCTCCAGGTCTTCCCGCACCTCTGCTTCTGTAGTGTTGGGCGCACAGCACCCGAAAGATGTGGCCAGCCATCGTCTGCTTGCGTCGTCAACGGGGCGTTGTGATCCCATGCCTCCGAAAGCCTCTTCACGGGCACATTGCTCGCAGTATCCACGCACCCGTCCGCACGACGGAAACACAGATCAGAACAAAAGACGAAAGAAAATGAAGCAACCTGCCTGGGGAGCCGCGGCTCTAGAAGGGTAGAGATAGCATGTAGCCAGTGGAGCGCAGCGCATGACAGCGGCACCTGGCGAACTGGACATGGTCAAACTGCAGATTACCCGCTGGGAAGGCCGGAACGGCTCATCGACCTCGAAGCGCCCAATGGCTCAAGATAGCAGCAGAGTCGACACCCGCTGTTGCACTCCAGGTCCCAATCACAGCACTCCACGACGGGAGGGGAGCCCTGGGATAGCGAGCACGGTTCACCGGTGCGAGACACGGCGACGTTAGAGAAGAACGTGGGAGTAGCAGAGGCGGGCCTCTGATTTGTGCAAATTCCATCTCGCTTCCCAACGTGGACGAGCGCCAGGTCTGCTGTAGCACATCATCCGGGGCCGGGCCCTGGGGGTGCCGTCTGTTCGCCCGAGCGCTAAGAGCGAATCGTTCACGGGTTGGAGTGAAGTCGCCTGGCATCACCTGCAGACGTTGCCGTTCAAGACGGCTTGGTCCGGCTCAGAATAGCCCGGACTCATATTAATATCCGCACTTCTCCATCGATCGTCCAGGAACGCGCCGAGGCCAAAGATCAAGATCCACCCATGTGCACTGTTGCTAATCTACGCGAGATCCTGCGCGGGGACTAGATTGGTTGGCGCGTCCAACGTCTGCATTCCATGTTCCGAATTGGGCATGCGCGAAGCAGGAGATAGTCACTCATTTCATTGTAGACTCAGAGTGGAAAAACCACGCTAGAAGCTCTTATCATCTGGGCCTCTGATTCGAAGTCCAGTTCTCCGTATCCTGCAAAATCTCGGCTCTTGCTGATTCGAATACTTTGGGACGGCATCTTTGAACATGAAAGGGTCACTTAATCCTAGGCAATGAGCCTGATTACGAAATTTGGTAGGGTCTACAATGCAGCGCTCTTCATAGTGATAACTTCATCGTTCCTTTTCACAATCTTACCTGGATACCTAATGGGGAATATGCTTTCCTTTGTTCTTGTGATCAATGGTCACCGACGACCTATAAAACAGAATCAATGATATATTGGCTCAATTGAATTGAGTCTTGTTATTGGCGTTTTTGAAAATTTTAGGCTGAAGGGACACTATGTTCTATGTATTTCACAAAAGCCTATTCCATCTGTAGGTCAAATTTTACGTAGATTTTTTTACAACCACCAAGGCACTTATAATTGCTGTTGATTCGCTGTGTTATCATTTCATGACCAAAAAGACGTCTTGAACACATTCTGTACTACCAAGAGCAAAGATCCTTTACAGGCCACCAAAATTTACTTCAGAAAGATGTCGGGAAAGGGGTTATGGGGACTTGCTGATATGGTGTATACTCATCCCAGCAGTATTCGGTGTGGAGAAGTCACGCGCAGGTAGACGGAAGCATCGCAGGCTAGCAAGGATGCCGAAAGATAACAGACGTTCAGTGTGACTTGCTCGAGCTCCAAATCGTTCATCTGATATGTATTAAAGTTGAAAGGTAGTAATCCATTAGTGCCATTAAGATTTAGCTAATTAGTAAAGTTTTCGAGGCGCTCCTTAACTTCCCATGCACGGACGACAGCAAAGGGTATGAACGTTGCATCCAGCTCCAACGCCCTTAGTCATTACTCCCTCACCCTCCTACATTTTTGGTGATCCTCGAGCGATAATGTGACGTGAAAAGGAATCTCCATCTTCGCGCGACCGGTAGTGCTCTTGGCTCCACGGAAGCACCGTCACCCGACAAAAGCAAACACGTGAACCTCCACATGATCAAGTTTCCTTTTCGTCCTCGTTCAAGCGCCGGCGTTTCGCCCGCTTCTCTCCCAGTCCGGCTGCATCAGTGTTCCCATCCAGTACACCGTCTTGCGCCTGGCTCTCCAACTCCTCAAGTCTCTTCTTCAGCGATTGTTCCCTTTGCTGAATCTCTTCCAGTTCTTGGCTTAGCCTCGCGACTTCGTCATTGGATGCTTTCTCCGCATCCCGCGCCTCCTTCTCGCTCTTCTCAAGCTCCGCTACCCTTCCTCGAAACAGATCATTGATGACCTCCAATTCAGAGACGCGCGTTTTTAGACTTGTGTTGAGGGCAAGAATGGCATCGTACGTCTGTGGTGGTTCGAGGTGGCCACCAGTCCCGTTCAGCTGGCTCGAGGAGGCCGAGAGATGGGACGGGGCTGGCGATGGGTGACGGAGAGAAAAGTGTGGTAGCGAAGGGGAATGCGACGATGGTTGAGTTACGGCATCGAACGTTGTAACTTGATCGAATAGGTGCTGAGGTGCAATATTTGGATTCGAATGGTGTGGAGTCGCCGAGCGCTCACGCTCGG
The DNA here is from genome assembly GCA_021031095.1 of Bathelium albidoporum. Lineage (NCBI taxonomy): Eukaryota > Fungi > Ascomycota > Dothideomycetes > Trypetheliales > Trypetheliaceae > Bathelium > Bathelium albidoporum. Next base: position 97,050 of record JAGFVP010000012.1, read on the forward strand.
TAGGAAAATGAGAATGTTGGGATGCTTGGTGAAGCTGTGAATTCAGTGATAGCGATGTGGATGGTGGAGCGGCGGTGGCAGGGAGCCCGCCACTCGTCTCGAACGATGCCTACCGACGTACTCCGTTAGAAGTGGGACTTGTGGCGATCAGTAAAATACTCACTCTTTTTTTGGGTCCTTGGCCGGCTTTTACGCGATTTCGGCTTTTGATTACATCAGTTTTGAGGCTAATGGGTCGAGGGCGACCGTGCAGCTTGAGGAAGAGACCGCAGGCGTTGCACAAAACTGAGCCGAGCTCGTCGCGCCGCCATAACGGCGTCGTGCTGGTTGAGCAATTCTGGCATACAGGCTATGGCAGTTAGTACTGTTCTGCTCTGAGATGCTGGTGTTGTTCTGCTTGGAGATGTTTTATCGATAATTGATAAGAGCACCGATAAGAAAATGGCGACCGAGCGTGTATCCCAGGGCCGTAAACTTACAGGAGAAGAACCCTGACCACTAGCCGCAGTGGCAGGCACCGATGTCGAGAATGTCATATTACCGTCGAAATTCGTAGGCCTAGCAAGGAGAAGAGTACAGTCAGTCGAAATTGGACGGGCGGAGGTGCACGTGTGAGTGGGCGGGAGAAAACAGGGTTGCTCAGTTCCGCCGGAGCTCTTCACTCTTCATGCTTCCACACCCTGCGCGAGGCGTTGAAACTACCCGATAACCCATGATCCTTACATAAGGTGATTGACAAAATCTCAGCATTTGCTGCACGTACCTGTCATGATGCGCTGAGGGAGACGTCGATGCCAGCGCTGCCAGCGCTGCAAGGCCTGGCAACTGCACTGCGGGGCTTCCCACACGTTGCTGATGTGAAGGTTCTGTCGATGTCGAAGACGGTCTCGAAATGCCTTGGCCGAGCTTCGCCAGCTCAGGTCTCGGACTGACGGAGGAGTTGGTGCTGTAGGACAGGCTTCTTTGGTGATGGAGGGATGAAGGCGCTCGGAAGTAATCAACGGCCGGAGGCCTGTAAATCAACGGCGAAGCCAGTGTTGACGCCGTAGTGAATGAATGGAGTGGGAGACACGAGCGAACGCGTCTCCAAAGATTACTGTGGCAAGTGGTGTTGTATACGAAAGGAGCGAAACCGGGGGCTGCAATTACGAGGTGGAAGTAAACCACAGATTAGGACGTGTCAAGCAAAGACGAAAAATACAATAGACGATAGTACTCCGTGACTGCAAACGAATGTGATGAGTTGTGGGAGCGAGCGAGGAGAAGAGGCATATCGAAGAGAACTCCTCTTAGTATGCAGCTCCTGGCACAGACCAGATAGGGGGTTTCTCCACGACGCAAGGATGGCGATAATATGTTAGTCTAATCTACCCGCCTACTAAAATTGACCTCTCGGCAGCGCCTATGCAAGCCTTCGTAGCCGAAAGTATTATTCTGCCACACTACGGAGCAGCTACACAGGTTAATGTTACGTACGTTTGTACGTACAGAGCACTTTTCTTGCCGATCCGTGTCAAGCAGTCGGGCAGGTATTTTACTGCCGGGTAGACGTGCACGAATCCTACCATCCTGGAGTTATTAAAACTTTTCGTCCCAAAAGCATGCATCATTGCTCGTGATCGTACGCCCATTCGCCCAATGTCTCACGAAGAAAAGGCCCACATCCAAGGCAGACTAAAGGCGATCTGGCGCGAGTATGAGAGCTATGCTTCAGACGCTTGGATGAGCTGAACCATCCTTCAGCTACGCTGCGAGAGGAACATGCAGGGTAGTTGCAATTGTTTGTAGTGTCAGCTTCCCAGTGGGATTGAGACTTCCGTCAGCACGCGCTGACTCCCATGATCGGCGCGAGCGCGTAGGTGCAGCATTGCTTTTCAAACATCAAGTCGACAATCATCAGTGCGTTTCAGACCACACATCTAACGCGGCAGCTTGACGAGTCAAGGGGGAATCCCCTTGTGTTGGTAGTCTGCCGTAGGGGAAAAGGGGTACCTACCTCCCTGGTTTGTTGTTGTCCCTGGCTGATTTGGCGTTGTGGCAGAAAAATAAGGTTGTGGGGCTACTGAAAGCGGTCGCGCCCACGACGCGGATCTTCGCGTGCTGCGGATGACGGGCATGAGCCGATTCGTGGCTTGAACTCTGTCAGTATCACTGGCCACTCCGTCCCTGGGATACGTACCGCTCTCACATTTGACCTTCTACCAGCCACCATGCCCAAACCAAAAGTCAACCGCAACACATCAGGCTACGCGCGGATAGCTGAAGCGGAAGAGGAACAAGGCCTCATTAGTGACTCGGACGATGAAGATCCCTATCCACCCCTTGGCACTCTCTCAACCCCCGGGGGACCGAGCTACGAGCCGATCCAACCTAAGAGCCATGGCCGTATGCAAGCACCCGGCTCACCCAGCAGGCGAAGGCCATCACCAGGTCATCGGCGGATGAGGCGGAACTCAGGAGTTGACATCAAGGCTATTAATGCGAGGCTAGAGCGGTGGGCAGAAGAGATTGCTCAAAAGTTCAAAAGACGGAACAAAGGCAGGAGCCCCGAAGATGACCACCTTGAAATCCACCATTCTGTCTTTCAGGCACCAGACTGGATCCGGCCTGCCACTGCTGAGACTCTGGCTTCGGCTCAGCTAGAAACGGCTGGCGAGACCATGACCAAACTCGAATTTGACGATGCTGTCGAACGAGTCCAAACCGCCATCGAGCTGGGCATTCATCCGAAGCTAATATCCCAGGGCAGCTCTGGGAGCTATTTTGCTAAAGATGCCCAAGGCAAGACGGTAGCCGTTTTCAAGCCAAAAGATGAAGAACCTTATGCATCCAGGAATCCCAAGTGGACAAAGTGGATCCATCGTAATCTATTTCCTTTCTTCTTTGGCAGAGCGTGCTTAATACCAAATCTAAGTTATGTTTCGGAAGCTGCAGCATACGTCTTGGACGCTCGATTACGAACGCATCTCGTGCCTTACACTGACATCGTCTCACTATCCTCCAAATCCTTTCACTACGACTACTGGGATCGTCGGCAGTATTACCGGCGCAGAAAACCACTACCGCACAAAGTTGGGAGTTTTCAGATATTTTTGAAAGGGTACAAGGATGCTAATCTTTTTCTCCGGGAACATCCGTGGCCAGATCAGAACAATTCGGGTTTTCGGACAGATGGCGCACCCAAAAAGAGACGACGTTGGAGTGAGAACTGTCGGAAAAGTCGTGATGACGATGAGGACCTTGAAGAGTCTACGCGACGCTCAGGCACACCAGAATCGACGTCAAGGAGACGGCAGTTTTGGACAGACAACCTCCAATTTGCATTTCGGGAGCAACTAGAAAAGTTGGTCATTTTGGATTACATCATGCGTAATACCGATAGAGGACTCGATAACTGGATGATCAAGATTGACCCGATAAATGAGCAAGCCAGCATTGTAGCCGAACCACCAAAAAGTCAGAATCGAGAGAGCACTGAATCGCCGCTTTCGCAATTGAGTGGTCTGGATGATGCACAATACAGTCGAGAGGAGCCAATGCAAGCAGCCACGCCGCGGTCCGTTGTTGGCACACGGGTGCAGATTGGTGCTATCGATAATAGCCTTTCTTGGCCATGGAAGCATCCCGATGCGGTACGTATCTGTCTTAACAGCCTTCTCGTGTGGAGCACTAAGGTAGACTGTAGTGGAGAAGCTATCCGTTCGGCTGGCTATTCTTACCTGTATCCCTGATTGGACAGCCTTTCTCTGAGGCAACAAGGCTCCATTTTCTTCCTCTGCTCTGCTCGAAGCTGTGGTGGAGTGAGACGCAGTATGCCTTGCGTCAATGCTTTAGTCAAGACTCGGATTTCCAAGAGCGCATGTTCGCACGACAGATGGCTGTCATGAAAGGCCAAGCTTGGAATGTGGTGGAGACGCTGAAACAGCGTGATCACGGTCCATTAGAGCTCACTAGACGGACTCGGGTCTGTGTGTGGGATGACATCGTTGACATACCCATAGCAGTGCCTCTCCGAGTTCCATCTGCAGAAATGCGGAGGCGGGAAGCAGACGAGATGCGCAGGGGTGTTGAAGAGGAAGAAGTCGACATTGGCACAGCCAAAGTACGAACTGCGCCTCCTGCAACGACCCAGCCCGATCTCCTCAGTCTATCACCTCCAAATGGCTCAACGTCAAACCGGTTCAACATTTCGCGTCAGAATAGCGCGAATGACATCCATGCTGCTACGCAGGAGAATGGCACACTTTCTCCTGTCACCGTCAAAACCATCAATGGGCAGCTCCCACTGCAGCAACCACATGACATGAGCCCCATCATCGGAACGCCCAAACGACCTCCGACCCAACGGTCCAAGACGCGCTTTAGTCTTGAGGCACCACGGCGGCAAGTGTTCAGCCCGGAAAACCGACGCCGACGGTTCAGTTTCGCGGCTAATCGGGGAGCTGGGGGTTTTGGACTGGAAGAGGATGATGATGGGGATCTGGGCTATGCTGCAGCAGAGGTTATGGAAGGCAACAGAAGAAGGGTGATTGTTGAAAGACTAGAAACGGTCAAGAGCAAGAATCCGGTGTTTACTTGGTGCTAGGCGTAGAACAACCCTATGTGCTGCACGAGCGGATCTGTACAGAAATCATGAGTGTCGACGAAGACATTCCACGTGAACATACAAATTAGATAGAGTCCATGTATAAAACCTTACATAGTTACTGATACGAACTTTCCACCTACCTCCTAATACCTTACCAGCTATTGGACGGAAGCAAAATCACGCGACTATTAGCGTTCCAACCGTTGAGTTAGCGTGCTTGGTCGCGTGAGATAGGCGAGCGGGTCCAGATGCGCGGAAGGGGACGTCGTCATCGTCTCACTTGCTCACCAGTAAATTAACTGAACAATCATTGCTGGGAATACGGAGTGCCTTTTCTAGGCGCTCCACTCGTTGCCTACAACCAAGACAATAGGCCTGAAACACGCCACCTTACATACCTATTGTCGGTCGATAGCTGACTACGCCGCATCACCTGACTTGCTCAGTTCTGCCTGCGATGGCGCTTTTCCTTCCTACAGCCTCGTCCAAACCAACTATCCAGTAGCAGTGTACCGAACAGCTACAGCAGGCATTCTTGCTATTCAGGGCCATGGCGGGTCTCCCGCCAGCAATGCTCTTGGATCCCAAGGCATACGTCAAAGCCAAAGCGACAGCCAATGGTACAGCAGATTCCAAATTCCCCATCTCCGCACCATCTTCTCTGCTTGCTTCTGATCGTGCCACGAGCGCGCCGCCTGTCCTTGAATCGTTCTCCAGCTTCCCTTTTTTAACGACATCTTGTCCCCCAAACACAGCACTAGACGACATTGCATTGACTCTCAAAGGCAAATTCTCACAGGCTAGTGCGAAGAGCATTGATAATGAAGCTACCAAATCCATCGCTTCGAATTTCATCGACCCAAAGATGCTCCTCAACCCCAAAGGAGCACTGAAGCGCGAGCGAGAAACGCCGGATCTGGCAAAGAACTCCGAACTTGACAATGCCGCAGGGTCTGAGCTTCAACCCACCACAGAATTAGGAGGTATCGGCGGCATGATCGAACGCGTGCATAACGTGGGCAAGAGAGAGGATGCGCCTCGCAAAAGGGTCAAGACTAGTCACATGCTAAGTGCAGAAGAAGAACCGGACGGCAAAAGGACCAAACCAAATTTTCATGGTACAGACGGGCGTGGTGTCGTTGGTGACTACGTTAAGACCAAGCGTGAGGAAGGGTTGAATAAGGCTGGTCCACAAGCAAGCGTTGTTGATCTTACCAACGGTACGTATGCAGCACTCGTTAATAAGCCTCATGTGCAGCCACTCACTGACGATATCAACTACAGCCAGCGACGATGAAGTTGTGTTCGTTAGAGATTCTGGCGACACTGAGGTCTGTCTGGGAAGCTTAACAACATCCATAGTCCGCGCACATTACGTCCCTACCCCAAAGAAGGAGGTGAAGGGATCAATGTGGCCTCATATACCCGTGACATTTAGTCGAATCCCCCTGGCGAAAGACAGTTCGATTGACGTCCTCGACCCTACCGGCGCTCGCTTCGGAAAGCTTGATATTCGTACCTCGAGCGGACTTGCTCCCATATTGGACGGTTCCTCAACCAATAGACTCCGCCTTCTCGGCGAGCTCCAGCCCCGAAAGAAGGTTCCCCATCATCCACCTGGTCACCCCGTCTCGGAAAATTATTACCTTCACACTACCCTACTGGCTCCCAAAAAGATGGCTCCCGGGCTTGGAAAGTTTTTGAGCCAGAAGCAGCTCTACTTGCAGGATCCTAATATGGCTTTATTGAAGCAGCATTTCAAGCTGAAGGCTGAGGTAATGAACCCACACAAGCCCAAGGACCATACGCCCCAAGAATCTGTTTCTGCCGCCACTTATAGCTATAGTAATGGGAAAACCCTTGGCGCAAGTTCCGGTTACAGCGCCCGTACAGCCGAAGAGATACAGCGTGACGTCAATGGAATGTTTGACAAGCTCACGTCCCATGAGGACCTTCCATTAAGAGATACTCCGGCCCGGATTGCCACTGATCTCATGCCTCACCAAAAACAGGGGTTGTACTTCATGGCGGAGAAAGAGAGGCCGAAAGGAAACGGCGAAGATGACTGCTTTTGGCGGCAGAAACAAAAGAAGAATGGAGCTATATACTACCAACACGTTCTCACTGGTATTGAGATGAGCCAGCGACCACCCACCGTCCAGGGCGGCATTCTGGCTGACATGATGGGTCTTGGCAAAACCTTGAGTGTGCTGTCTTTGATTGTGGACAGCCTGGACGCCGCAAGACTCTGGAGTCACACGCCTGCAGTAAAGGCGCCAGGCAGCAGTGTCCAACGCAATGCACGGACGACGTTGCTCGTTGTGCCAGTAAGCACGGTCGCGAATTGGGAAGAGCAAATCAAACTCCACGTCAAACCTGGCACTGTGAACTATTACATCTACCATGGCCCGAATCGATCTCGCGACTTGCAATACCTGAGCTCGTACGACATAGTAATCACTACTTACAACGTAGTTTCTACCGAATATGATGGTCGGAAGGCCAGCGCATTAGAGCTGATCAAATGGTTTCGCATTGTCCTTGACGAGGCTCACATCATTCGAGAACAATCCACCAAGCAGTCCAAGGCAATCTGCGCTCTTCCCGCTCAACGTCGCTGGGCCGTCACCGGGACGCCCATACAGAATCGCTTAGACGATTTTGGTGCTTTGGTAAAATTCCTCAGGATTGAGCCATTCGCGGACGTTGGCGAATTTAAGCGCAATCTCCTCACGCCTCTGAAGAGTGCCGAAGAGGGCGCAATGGACAGGGTGCGGCTTTTGGTTGACAGCATTACTCTCAGACGTATGAAAGACAAGATCGATCTGCCGCCTCGCCACGACGAAGTATACCGGCTTGACATGTCGGATCGAGAGCTCGCTCTTCACGAAGCATTTGCACAGGATTCACGGCAACTTATTACTCGAATGGCCGTTAACAATGACAAGAAGGGCATTGGGGCAAAGAACTACGTGCGGGTCCTACGCTGTATATTACGCATGCGACAGGTGTGTGCGGCCGGATCGGATCTCTTGAATGACGAAGATATGCAAGCTTTGGAGGGGCTCAATCCAAGCACTGCGATTGACCTTGGCGACGAGGACGACGAGGATAAGCCGGTTCTGAGCATTAAACAGGTCGTGGATATGCTAAGTCTTTTGCGCGAACTGGACGAAGATCGCTGCGCGTATTGCAAGAACAAGATTCGTCCTGGCTCTCCTGGTTTCGATGAGTCGGGTAATGCATCAAGGGATGCGGACGCCATGGGACACATGACGCCGTGCTTTCACGTAATGTGCCCATCCTGTCATCCGGCCTTTCTAGAAGATGTCAGTGCTCGTCGCACATCTGACGGCTTCATGACTTGTCCGATCTGCAAAGACTACGTTCGCGCGAATTTTTTCGCCCTCAGCGAATCTGCCATCGCACAATACGAAGAAACAGAGGCCCGCCTTCGCTCTGATCCCAAACTTGCCAAGCGTGTAGGTCGGTACAGCGGACCAAGTACGAAGACTAAAGTTTTGCTGGAAGAGCTTGACAAGGCACGCCTATGGAGCGTCGCTCATCCCAACGAGGCACCAATCAAGAGCGTCATCTTTTCCGGCTGGACAAACCATCTTGACCTCATCCAAATTGCCCTTGAAGAGCGCGGCTATACTTACGTCCGCCTGGACGGAAGAATGCAGCGCAAGCAGCGTGCTATCTCTCTCGCCACGTTTCGCGACGATCCCTCTGTCCACATCATCCTCGTTTCCATCGGTGCCGGCGGTCTCGGCCTGAACCTCACCTCCGCAAGTCAAGCCTTTGTCATGGAGCCGCAATTTAATCCCGCGGCCGAAGCGCAAGCGGTTGACCGTATACACCGGCTGGGCCAGAAGCGGCCAGTGACAATTGTGCGCTTCATTATGCGGAACAGCTTCGAGGAGAAGATGCGCGAGCTCCAGGAGAAGAAGATGCGCATTGCCGACTTGACGCTGATGGGGGATTCCGAGGGAAAGGGAGGCGGGATGGGAAAGCGACCAAGAGGCAGAGTGATGGTAGAGGAGCTGAAGGCGCTTTTCGGGAGTGCAAGATGAAGACATCGTCTGGATTGCGACGTTCTTGACATAGACATGGCGTTGCTGATATTTCATGGAACACTTGGCGGGCGTGCCGGTCATGGAGACTCGGGACTACGGACAGTGGAGCTGCTCAGGATATGCCTCTTTTGAGATACCCGCATCGGACTGAGCATCGACTTATGGCATTCATGACGGCACGGCGCGCTCTGTCGCTGGCGGGCGTGGTTGAAGCGAATTGCCATATAGTTCGCCATAGATATACAATAACTTCCATAGCTCTTGCTTAGAGAATTTTCGGTCAACAGGATATTTGTACGAATATACATTCACTTCCTGCTACCATCCTCGAGGCGCCAAATGTAGCAATTGTAAGCAATCCAGGGAAATGCCTGCAAATAATGCCAAAATAAACTACCTGGTCAACACATCAGGGGCTGTTAAAACAGGTTTCTTATCAAACATTCGCGCAGATCAGTAGCCGGGGTTGAAGTCATAGGGGTTCTCATCAAGATGATAGCTGAAAATCGATATTCACAATCGTCTATAGAGTATAGCTATCATATCTTTCTAAAGCCTTGTTTGGTGGGTATCCTGGGTTGACTAGACACTGGTTTTATCGGTACACGAATCATGATATTTCTTTTGTCTGATGGACACACAATAAGCATCCGCGTCTAAGCATCAGCTGCGCAGCTTGTCTCTTGCCCACTCAGCGCACGTAGTCGATGGCCGGCCAAGCAGCCAAACGAGTTGGTTGGAATTACCCAGCAAACCTCTCCTCTCGTAGTACAACACCAGTCTCTCTGCTACATCCTTGGACCGCGGATCGTCTGCTCCCATTCTAGCCATCGTTCCCCGGACGCCTTCCTCATACGGCTTCTTCTCGATTCGAATCGGCTTCCCCATCTCCCGGCTTACGAGCTGCAGCAACTCCTCGAAGCTGTGCGGACCCGTCGACACGAGCGGATACTGTGCATACATGTGGCGTTCACGCTGCTCGAATACCACGGCGCTGGCGGCGGCGAGATCGCGGAGCGCGATGAAGCAGAACCTGGTGGCGGGATCCCACGCCGCGTGGAAGACGGGGCTCTCCTGCTGGGCCAGGGTGGCGATGGGGATGTTGTCCAGAAAGGTCGTGGGCTGCAGGATGGTGTACGGTAGGCCCGACTCGATGAGGTATTCTTCGACATAGCGTTTGCAGTCGTGGTTCAGCAGCTTGCTTAGCTGGCTGTTTAGGACGGAGCTATAGACGAGGTGCTTAAAGCCACCTCGGCCATGGTCGAAGCCGGCTAAGGCGGCGTCGATGACATTTTTACACACGTCGGTCTCACGAGGATGAAAAGATGGTCCGACGAGGTACAGCGCGGTGACGCCAGACACCAGTCGGGACACGGCATTGGGATCTCCAAGGTCAGCTTGGACAACTTCAGCAAAGGGGTATTGCTCGCGGAGACGATTGATTGATGCGTCAGAGCGTGCTTGAAGCCTTAAACGCTTGTACTTTTGTGAGACAAGAGGAACAAGGTGGGAGCTTTGCTTCCCACTAGCACAGGTGATAAGGACCAAATCTTGTTCAAAATTGACAGACATCTTCGCATTTGTCAAGGCAGTGATTTGCAAGGGACATTTAGGAGAACATTTGAAATTGGTTTTATGACTGCGGCTCGGAGCTTAGATAGTCCACTATTTCCGTCGACTGCTTTGGTATTGCTCACTCTTTATAACAGATCGGACCTTCAAAGTATTTCCGATCAAGTGGTGTCTACAAGCATCTCGTAAAGACGCGTGGTGATGACGAAATGGCAATGATAAGAGCAAGGGTCAGGGACTTAAATGTCCTTCCGATCCGTTCCTTATAGCGAGAGAGCAGTTGCGAAAGGCAAAAAAGTATCTTAACGCCGCACAAAGATACCAGTCCGCAGTACATCCTGACACGCGGGAGGAGATTCAGCGCTGACATGAACTGAGCATACGGCATCCCATCGAGCGTCGAATCAACATAGAAATCGGCCAGCCACCAACTTCTTCATATGCCAACCGGCCGATCCCCTGCTCCGAAGCTGATGATGGAGATTGCACAAATACAGGTGTGCGATGTGCCACGTTTATCGTAGCAGCTAGAGCAGAATTGCTAAAGATGACCGGATTCTTAGAGCATGCGCACTGGCTAGTGATTTTACCTGAAAACATTTACGTAGGTACCTCTTCCATCCCATAGCTTCAACTTAACACCTCCAGTCCCTACTTTGCAATACTGTCCATGAGCATTTCCGAGCCGCTGGCGATCGTGTTATGCGAAGTTGTCGAATCCAACAGACAGCATGAACCCATTCCCGTTCTTGTAAGGCGGAAGATAAGAGCGGCCACATCACGTATATGAGTACCTATACATCCTTCGTTTTAAGAAGTGTACGTGGGATAAGGAAAACCACAGCATTCGCGTTATTCCTATTCAACTCGTACCGTCTTGTTCCGTTTTAGTGTCGCAGTCTTCAGTCGCCCTGGTCTCGATCGGGCATTTGTTCCATGCATCAGACAGATAGTGCCATAGTGGACCGGGTTTGGTTTTGAGCAAACGTAGACACTCATCAAGAGGAGAGTTTGGCTTGATTTCCATATACTCTGTCAAGGATAGTACCATTCTCCATCAACACAACTATTGTACTCTCCTGATCTACCATTGTTTGATCACTGTCTGATTCACGGTTCCACACTTTGGGCGTCACATGTTCCAGACCCATATCAGCAAGCCTCTCGTTCCACAACATTTGTCTTACATCCCCTTCTAAGGTAATGTTGAGGAAGCCGAGAGGTGACCGACTTCTGGTCAGCGCCTCCCGAACGCTGGAGGTGGCTTTACCTCTCGCCACCAAGAAACCAGCAACTTTGCCGTTGGCTGGCGCCTGAGGATCGCCCGCAAAAGCGCCTTCAAGCTCTCTGATCCATTTCGGCTCTGCTGACTTTGCGTTGCTTTTGCATGATACTATAACGCGAATGGGATGAAAGAGAGTTGACAAATTCCAAGTACCTGATAGGTCAATGCCAAGATCGTCCCGCCCGCCTTGACGCTTGAGCTCAAAGTGAAGGCGGCGTAGCGCATCGATCGCAGTATATTCGTATCTTGTGCCTCGGTAAACGGTGCTGCCTCTATCCAAGTTGACTTTGTTTGCGTAGGCTTCGAAGGAGCGTAAGTCTGTATGGCTGTCTTCCACTTTGCGGCGGCCGGACAAGCTCCTGAATCGGTGGAAACTCCTCAGGATCTGTGATGAGAGGGTATATGGCGAAGTGGGCGAATGGCCACAGAACATAGCCCAACCAAAATGAAGCGCACTTTTTGGGAGAGGAAAGGCACAGGGTGTTGCACGCGATTGCTATGGAATGAGTCCGTAATCCAAGGATGTTGATCCGAGCGCCTATCTAGCCACGCGAGCGGCTACGCGCTCCAGCGTCTATCCTATCAACTAGCACCAAAATACTTGCTACACTCACGCACTCTCTGTTCCACTTTACATCTCTCGCAGAGAGAGAAGTCTCTTGATTTGCACAGCTATAAACCGGCTCTTGGCTTCGTACATAGCTTTACCATGGCTGACCGCCTTACCCAGCTCCAGGACTGTCTGGATCAGGTATCTCGCTCACCCTTCACGCTCCCTGTCCATTATTGAACAACAAATTAATGGCCTTACGCAGCTCGTCACGCAAATGTACGCCTCCATCCGCTACATCCAGACCCACCACAACTACGCGGCCATTCCCTCGCAGCCCGACATGAACCCGCACTCGCGCTCCCAACCCGGCTCCGTCCCCCCCAGCGCCCTCTTGCCTCCCGAAAGCAACGGCATCCCGGCCGCCGGCTCACCCCCCACCGCCCAGATGCAACAGGCGAATGCGCAGAACGGCGCCGAAGATGCCACCGGGCTGCGCCCCGATCCGCCGGACGTGTTCGCCTCGGCGCTGACGGAGCTGGCGCAGGACCTGGTGGTCAAGGAGCAGCAGGTGGAGCTGCTGATCGACGTGCTGCCGGGCATTGGACGGAGCGAGACGGAGCAGGTGGCGCGCATTCGCGAGCTGGAGGCGCAGCTACGGGAGGTGGAAAGCAGGAGGCAGGAGGCGGTGAGGGAGAAGGAGCGGTGCGTGGAGCGGTTGGATGGAGTGATTGCGAGGGTGAGGAGGGTTTGAGAGAAGGTTTGTGTTGGGCTTCGTTTGCGGATGGGCGCAATGCCGCTATCCTCGAGGCATCCGAATGCGGAGTCTGCTGCAAGATGAAATCCTGCATCTGCATACGGGAAAACTTTTCGATTGAAAAAGGACTGAACTGAAGAACAGGTACAATATAATACAACAATAGCAGCCTAAAACAAGGGCCTCGCCCCCAGTTGGAACCGCCCTAGTTGGAACCATCAACCGTTCAGAAGACTCCGCTATCCATACCATCCCTTTTTCTTTTTGAAATCACTGGACGCCTTGCCCCTGAAACCATATTGGACGTCAACCCAGCCAGACGCCACCAGTCTCAGATGGCCGCGTCTCCATCCAGCCCTCCAATCCCTCACCTCCACAAAATCGCTTCAAGCCTTTCCCCTCTTCGCCAGATAATACGTGATCAGGTTCAAGCTCCCCTCATCCGCACTCTCCACTACCTTCCAAAACTCTTCTGCACCACTCCCATTCCCATTCACTTCATCCCCGCCTTCCCCCCCTTTCCGCCGCGCGATGACGTCGTACAGCTCGACACAGAAATCCGTGTCCGCGCGGCGCACATCCGGCTCTGCGTCGTCGAGGAACTTCACCGCCACCGCACCCAGGCGCTGACGCTGGCCTGCGGAAAGCACAAACGCGTCGCCCACGTCGCCCGCTGCTTCGCGCGGCCGCAGGTGGCGGAGCAGCTGGGCGAGAAGGTCGAGGCCAGTTGAGAGCAGCCGGGCGTGAGCGCGGGCTTCGGAGGGCGGCGCGACTCCGTTGTCGCCGTTCATGACCGCATCCTCGGATGCGTCATCTCGACGCATGCCGGACGACTGTTCGGCGTCCAGAACATCGAGCGCCGCTTCGATGCCTTCCACCGGCTGGCAGATGGCCACGAGCTCGGTGGCGGATCGTTCCAGCTCTGCCGAGAGGTGGCTTACGTCGTCACACTCCCGCCTCGCACGCAGGATGGCGCACAACGCGCGGGGACAGGTGGCTTGCGCGATTTTGCGTGACGTGAGAGCTTGCGCGAGGCCCGAAGCGGGATGCGAGGTATGGGGTTGGAGGAGCAGGGCCGTCATCATGGCGAGAGCTTGACTTTTGAGATTGGCAGCCTTGGCGGGATGTGAGCTTACAGAGGACAGAGGTAGCTCGATGTAGGATGTGAGCGCGTGCAGCAACTCGGCAAGTTTGTTGTTACTCGCTTTTGTGGGGGAAGCGATGGCAACATCATTGGTCCGGGACGGAGTGACATCGCTTTCCGTAGGAGTCGTAAAGGGAAGCCAAATGTCGGCATTGGGGCTCTTCACTAGTTCTTGCAGCCTTCTGAAACCATGGGCATCAAGTGTATGAGCCTTGATGCGCTCAATGCCACTAGCCAACAGACGTCGCGCACGAAGTGTCTCGACACGATCCTGAGTGGGCTGCACTGCAAACCCGTTTCCATTTTTCTCTGCTGGATACGGACTGTTTGATGTGCTGCCATTTTCTGGAGTGGGACTGCGGCCATAACCTTGGTCATTGATAGGGAGTTCTTCCAAAGGCGTCTTTGCGAGAGAAGGTTGGACGAATCTGCTCGCTTTTGCCTCTGATTTGACTGTAGGGTGATCTTCAAAAACTTGAACTTCGTCAACGTGCCGAACTGGGCTGCCTCGACGCGATGGAGGATTGGAGATGTCTGCGGATGGACGCTGACTACGCTCGGGAGAATTGAAGGGAGAGTTCGAGATGGTGGGGTTAGCCATCGTTCGTTCTGGACTTCTTCGTACCCTTTCTGGAGAAGCTATTGGTGAACGAGATTGAGATGGGGATACCTTCATGTTTGGGATAACCATTGTAAAGCCATCCTCGTCGCCATAGCTCCCATTCCAGCGGTCGGTGGAGATGGTCTTATTCGCACCAAGCGGGTTGCGTATTGACAGCTCGTGTTGAGGTTTGGTTTGTAGTTCCTTGGCTGGCATGACCATGGTAAGGTCGTCATGATCTGCCGGACTGGACGCGTCTACGACAAGATCCATTTTTGATCTGCTTTTAGATGGACTCGGACGAGGGCTTGCTTTAGGGCTTCCAGAAGACAATGGCCTTCTGTTAGCAGGACTGGGGACGTTAGATTTCTTGGAGCTCTTGTTTGGACTCTCCGCAGGGCTGGGCTCATTGGGTGTCTCCGGTCGCATTCCGTTCCTTCGAGCGTAAGGATCTGCCGTTTTGGGACGCGTGATCTCGGGACGCCGAGGACGGCGTACTGGCCCCGACATGAGCGATCCCGTAGTCGGGACACTCGAAGACGATGCAGCAGCGGCTTCCCTGCGACTTGTTCCGGCTGCAGTGGTCGGACGAGCAGCAGCTTTGGAAGAAGTGTTGGAGGGGATGCGAGCATGGGTGTTGGGTGCTGTTTTAACAGGCGAAAAGGTGGACATTGCAGAGTTGGGTCGATCAGGAGCACGTTTAGATGCCATCTGCTTTTTCTGCGCTGCCATCATTTCTCTAAGATTAGATCTGCTTGCGGTCTGGGATGAGCGGAGATCAGGCCTGGTGGTTTGGCTGCTGGAGATGGACGATGAGAACGAGGCAGCCTTTGGGTTGTTAGAGTCCTTTTCAAGTAGCTGTTGAGACTTTGGGTCGAGAGTTGACATGATACTGGATTTCATGAGTAAGCCAATATAGAATCGCATGGCTATCACGACTTACAATTCTGCCCTGTCAGGCCAGATCTTTGCAAAGGCCCAGTAGGCTCCTCTCATACCTTCTCGGACTCGAGGGTTGGCATCTGCCAGACTTTTCTTGATGCATTTTTCGGCCAAATCGAGGCCCCCAGTGTTCTCAAAATAGGTTTTATTGTGCTGCTGTCGTTTCAAGAGCGTTTTGAGCCATGCTGACGCGAATGTTCTGGTGTTGGTGTTTTTGTCTTGGCAGGCATACCAGATGTGCTCCAAGAGTCGTTTGCTGTATGTGACGTGAGAGAAGATGACATCGGTGGTAGCACTGCCATTATCAGCCGCAATATGCTTGGTGTTTGCGGTCATCTTGATGAAGTTCTGGAGCAGTATTTCTACTGCTGGATCAAGCGCGGGTCCCATGGTTCGAGCAAGCTCTTGCACTAGCTGGCAGCCATTGGTCGACATAGTGGTCCGCAAGGAATTGGCCACTTTCAAAATTCCTTCCAATAGGCTCTTGATGTCTGCTATGAAAGTATTGTGGTAATCGGTAGGAGCATTGCCTTGGGTGAGTCGCCGGACCTTGAGAATGCCCCGGTCCCTGTGCATCCAGTTGTGCTCTGTTTCCTTTCCCTCAAAGTGAGGCATCATGCTTCGGAAATGCTCATCTAGTTCGCGATGTGAGTGCACGTACATGGGCTCCAGAGCAGCATCTTCCTGCGACGGAGGTGCGACGAGCTCGCTCACGACGCTTTCAGCCAGCCCGTTCTGCGGATCGAGGTGGTCGAGTGGAATCAGAGACTGGGTGGAAGCTTTCAGGTCTGGTTCTGGAGGGGGAGCAGCGACACCAATGTGAGCCAGAATCTGATCAGCAATCGACTTTCGTACACTGTTGGCTTTGAGCTGCTTTCGGAGGTCGTTTTTGGCGTGTTCCGGGGCGTTGCGGAAAAGTTCAATTACAACCTGCTTCGCGACCTCGCGCACGCCGCCGTCGTGCTCTTCAAGATTGGCGACCAAATAAGGAACGAATGATTTGAACTGTAAGCCATGATCGCTGCTCATCTACCAGCCGTCAGCGGCGAAAGGAGTGCTCGCGGCTGCCTGGCTGCACCCACCTTGCTCACCCACTGCATTCCCGCTTCCTTACTGCGTGCGTTGGTACCAGAGATGGCGCCATCTCGGAGCGCTTTCTCAATCTCTTCTGGCGTGTACTGCCAGAGCTCGGTCAAGCCTTGCGAGGCTGCCACGCGATGGCTTTCTCTTGAGTCGCCGAGCCGATCAAGCAGGAGCGGGCAGAGCTTGGATGATTGTTTAGCAATGACGCTGGTCTGATTCTGCAGTCGAAGGCGCTTGAGAATGTGCTGGAGAGTGGAGAAGCCCGACGAGGCCAGGGTGGAGGAGGTTTGCTGAACAATGGCAAGCTTGATGCACTCGAAGATGGGAGCCTGGGCCGCGTCTGGCACGCGAGCATGCTTGATGCTGGACTTGAGATTGTTGAAAGCATTGAGCTTGGCATCGACTGCGACGGACGAGCGTCGCAGGACTGCAAGCAGCTCAGCGGCCTCCTTCTCCATGGCTGGGATGGTCGGGCAGTGGAGGAGAGGGGCGGTGGTGATGTGTACGTCTGGCCGAGCAACAAAGCTGCCAGACGCGCCAGAGCAACAGCCGCGCTTAGCCGCGACCCCACGCGTTCTACCCCTGGCTGGAGCCAGCTACCCATCAAGGTACCTATACAGGTACCTCGAGCTCAGGCACTGGTACTCCATCACCTCTCATAGCAAGAAGGTGGCTCGCCCAAGAAGTAGCCGATATTTGCGCACTCTTATCGCTCGGCCTCCCAATGTCACCCCTGCCGCCCAAACCTCTTCCACACCAGCCTCCCAAGCCCTTGTATCGACTGGAAATCACCAATCTCACCCATCCCGGCGCCATTGCCTTCCTTTCGAACATAGATGTCGCAAAAATCATGTCTGATGCTGTGACCAACGTCATTGCGAAGCTCTATCCCACTGCTTCTCCCATCCCTCCCGTCCGCTCTATCACCCTAATCCTCCGACCTGAAGGGGGAGTCGCCAATACGCAAGGCCTCGATTACGACGACGAGCACAAGCGCATCACCTTCTCTACCGAGTACATTCAGCACGTTGGCTCATCTCGAGTCAAGGCGGAGATCATCGGCGTTATCACGCACGAAATGGTGCACTGCTGGCAATGGGCAGCTCAGGGCACCGCTCCGGGCGGCTTGATCGAAGGCATTGCCGACTGGGTGCGTCTGCGCTGCCACCTGGCGCCACCGCATTGGAAGCAGGACGCGTCAGGTGACTGGGATGCTGGCTACCAGCATACGGCCTACTTCCTTGACCATCTCGAACACCGCTTTGGCACGGGCACGGTGCCCAGGATCAATGCCTCTTTGAGAGATAAGAAATATCACGAGAAGGCCTTTTGGAAGGAGCTGTTCGGGAGGGAAGTCGGTGTGCTTTGGGAGGAGTACCGGGATCATCTGCGCCGGGAGAGGGAGGCTGAGAAGGAAAGCGAGGAGGAGCCTGTTATGGTCAAGAAGGAGGACGCGGACGAGACGCAAATAGCTGTCACTACCTCCACTCCGCAACATAAAGGCGACAACGCTTAGGGCAGGGAGACGCATCCACTTGTGGCGGCAATTTCGCTTGTGCGACAGTAATCATGTTGAATGGTGTTTTGGGCAGGACTGATGGTATACTGAAAGGCCGCTATTAGGAGTCGCACTCCTCCATTGGTTGATTGAGTCTCTTGCTACACAGCTTCACGAGTAAGGGGTTGTAGCTTGCCCCGCCCTGTCTTGCCCAGTTTCTCGTTTCGTCAACCATGTCAATACCCAAGGCCCATCCAGACCTTTCTTCCACCTCTTACTTGCCTTTGTTCCTACCTGCAATCGACCACCCACATCACTGCGTCCACTCCTTCGACGAGTGTGGTGACATGGGTTCGCTCACATCGACTCAACAACTTGAGACAGGATCACGAAAGCCAGGGCTTGCCGCCAGCGAAACTCGACGCCTGCAATGTTGTGGAACACCAGAGGTCGACGCAAAGGAAAAGAAATGCACGTTTGGCCCGTTGCCCAATGCAACGACCATCGTGCCACGACACAGGGGTATGCTATGCTACGCTATACTAATGCGCTATCTACGAATTCGACAGAACGCTCCAGCATTTTCAACGTCTATGAGCACAAAAGCAAAGTGAGACGTCGTAAACTACAGCAAAGTGCCAAAAAGAAAAAGAGAGAGAAAAGAAGAGAATTCGATATCAGACTCCGTATGTGGAATGAAGATATGCTGCTTTCTCGGGTGGGAGTCGGGCGACAAACCCATTGAAGTCGGGGATGAGACTTTGGTACTGGACCAAGACCTAATCAAAATCAGTTCAGCGACCATCCTCCGCTTGCCAAATCCAGATCTGACTTACGTTGCGAATAGTTTCCACAAACCCTTCTTGATGCAGGCCCATGCTGGTTAGAAAGATTCGTGGCGCACTCGCGAGCTCGTTGAAAAACTCGAGCAAGCAGGATTCCATGGCCTGCGGATGGTTGAGCACAATCTCCACAAAACCCTGGAGGGCATGTCCCTTTTCGTCCGTCCAATCGATCTTTCGCATGGCTCGGAGAAATGGAGGTGCGAAGGTGGCAAGATGTGGCGCGAGCTGGGGCGCGCAACCGATGCCCAGACGACCCAGCGCCAACGCTGCATTTTCATTAAGAGACCCCGGGATGCGATCGTTAAACAGAATGACCACGAGTTTCTGCAGCAAGGGCTCAACATACGGCGCCATTTCCGCGCGCTGGCGCATCGCGATTTCTCCACACGACCAGCAAGCGTTGTTGATGACCGAGTATCCCGTCTCTTCCGCATCCGCATCGGCCTGGACGTGGCGGAGGTCGAGCTGGGCAATGAGGGTGTCGAGGATGTTGTTCAAGATTGGCTTTAGCTGGGAGAAGACGTAAATGGCGCAGTCGCCGAGGAGTGCATACGCTGACTGCCGCACATCATCGTTTGGATCCTTCATGCAAAAGATGAGGAGCTCGAACATGTTGGGTTGCGAAGAGGCCACTAGCTCGGTCGACTTTCGGTCGTCGAGAGCCTGAATGACGGCCGACAAAAGATCGAGTGAAGTCACCAAGAAGTCTTTGTCGGGCTCCTCTATGCCAGCGGCATGGCGAGTGGCAATCTGACTGTCCTGGAGATTTTGGGCGATGATGTGGATGCAGCGGGTAAAGATCGGGTTAGCAAAGGGCGCAAAATTATCTCCCAGCGCTGTTGCTATGTATGATAGGCATTCTAGGAGTGGAAACATTTCTCGAGACTGGTCCGACACCTTTTGCCATCGTCCGATCAGTGCCGGCATCAGCATGTTGACGAGCTCAGGTTTCGCCAGCGTCGGCCCAACATGCTCGGCCAGCGTTTGCACGCAGTCGTAAAGGATGAACATGTTTCGATCCTTGTACTTGCTGAAGCATTGCACGAATTGCTGCACAATGACTTGGCAATACTCAACCAGCTGGTGTTGCGCTTTTTCTTCTAGGCTAGCAAAGGCCGAGGCGGCCGCTTCCTGCACGCGCTTATTACCGTCTAGCATGCGCTTCAGTATTCCGTCCATGATGGGCTCAAAGTATTGTTGACGGCCGGTCTTGTCCAGTCGAGAGGCCCATTGCGAATACCGCCCCAGCGACCAGCAGGTGATTTGCCGGACGACGGGCTGTTTGTCGTTCAGGAGTGATATGAGAAAATGGGTGAGGTCAGGCAGATGGGGAAACACGAATTCCATGCAGCCGTCTGCAATCGCACCGAGCGCAAGCACTGCAGCTTCCCGATTAGGCCATTCGGGATGTGTGAGGTTCTCTTTTAGGTATGGTAACGTGACTTCAAACACCGTCTCATGGAATACGGATGCGAGTACGTCTAATGCAGCTGCAGAGCACTTCCGCAAATTCCACTGCTCTTCTGGATCTCCGCCCTCTTCCTCATCATCATCTGCCAGTTCGCCTTCCTCAAGGTCGTCTTCCTCATCGAAAGCATATCCGACTGTTGCTGGCTTGGCCTCGCCATTCGCCGTTGGTGCGGAATCGTCACCGTTCGACGCGGTCGCCAGGCGTGCCCCCCTGGAGGTGGCAAACTGGGGCTTGATGTCTTGCTCTCGGTCTTCCTCCTCGGCGTCTTCGGTCTCTGCCTCCAACCGGAACACATCTTCTTCACAGTAGATCATGCTTTCTAACAAGACTGGCACCACTTTTGGCAGGTATGGTTTAAGGCCTTCTCGCAATTTTTGGTCCTCGGCAATGCAGAGCCAAAACTCTGCAGCATCCAGCGCAAGCTCGGGATCGTCATTCGATCGCTGTTGAGCGACCATGTAGTCGACGAGTCCGCTCATGTGAGGCGCAATCTTCTCTGGGGCAATGTCTGCAATATGAATGAAGGACCGGCAGACGTGCTTTCGAACTTCGTCACTGGGGTCGGTTGCCAATTGAAAAAGACGCTGCAGCAGCTGCTCAAGATTGGAAAGCATCGCAGCGGATTTTTCGGGTATAAAGATGTTAATGCTGGCCAGGGAGTGCGCTCGAACTTTGGCAATGATGCTCGTCGTGAATTCCAGTAGCTTTGGAATAATGAAGTCGAGCGGTCGCTGGCCAGAGTACGCCTTGTCCAAGGCACGTCTGTTGTCCTCGCAGATTTTAAGCAGAGCACCAGACGCACCTTCCTGCGTTTCCGGCGAGACAGTTGTATTATCATTTCCAATCAACGACGAGAGCTCGGACAGAATATGTGGCCATCCCATGATGCCGCCATGCCGGACAACCTCTGTGATGACATTGCCTGCGTAATTGCGTATTTGAGAATTGGGATCCTGGAGACCAAGCAGAATCCTTGACCGTATATATGATTTACTTTGTTCCGGAATCGTCTTGTACGATGTTTTGACATTGTTCTTTAGCATGATGGCTGCTCCGCTTCTGGCTGCGTGATATGCATTGGCATCCATCGTCAGCCCGAGGGGTAGCTCTCTGCTCGTAAAGAGGAAGACCAGGTAGTTGTTGATATCGGGTGATTGTTTTGCTTGCTTCAGCATCTTTACAAAGTTGACACAATTAGTTGATTGCTCTCAAAGTCTTTTGCTTTCTACTAAAAACGAGCTTATAGATATTCATTCATGAAGGAACACCAACCTCTTCCGCATTCTTTTGTGCGCCAATATCATGACCACTGAGTGAATCCTTAAGATACTGTGTAAGCTGGCCTAGAGGCCCCTGCTGCGGCTGCCAATCCATGGCGCCGACTGTGACGTGCTCGCAAGTGTAAAATCGCCAGTAGCTGTAGATCGTGCAATGTGGACTGCTCCAGTGTGGCCACTGGTGGGTAGGAGAGAGTAGGAGGCCGCGGCACGGGAAGAGATGGGCCCAGGAGAAGAATCAAGGGACCAAGACAAGCTAGAAATGTGGATTTAGGCGATCAGCACCTCTGCATCCAAATAGCGACTCTTCTGTGAGTATTTGAACAATGTGAAAAAGGGGAAAGCTAACGGTGTTGGTTCTCATGTTGTTGTCTCCATCACGAGCTCACACAGTCTGGTTGTGGCGTCACCCTGACAGTCAGCCGAGTGAATTTGACAGTGGAGCACTTTATTCGAGTGGCCACGAAATCGGGTATCTGCAGGTGGGAGACAGGATGGGGTTGAGACTGTGTGTTAGCGGGTCCTTAGGCAGGGACTCAGTGGAAATCCGCGAAAGACGGTCGGCTCCAGCCAGGCAAGAGCTTTGATCTTCAGGAAGCGAAGGACGAAACCGAGTGGATTGGGACGGATGGGTGACCTGAATGGAAATGTGGGAGTAAAGGGCACAAAAGCTGGTCTTGATGGTTCGTTCCCCGCCAAACTCAAAGCGGCGTTTGGTGGGCGGCTGCGGAGAACGAGCAATCCAACTCACCTTGCTTCCACTCTTCACTTGCATCTCTGAAAGCGACTTCTAGCTGCGACATCACCATACGAGACGGTATTGATGCGTGGGCAAGGAGAGGCATTGCCCACCCAGACGGAGTCGGAGCAAACACGTCGGATCGAGAGTCTGGCACAGCGGCGGAACGCTGCAAAGGCGAAGGCGTCGCCCGTCACTCTATTCATGTTTGCCTCGACCGCCGTGCAACCTTTAAACTGCCCATCCTGGCCCCTGGGACCTCCCATCAGCCAGTTCGCCACTCCACTTTCGTTGGGGAATGTGCCCGCCAGTGGCCAGCTTTACTTGCTCACACAACTTCAAGCATCAACTCGCGGTGTACGAGGCTTAGCACGAGCCTTGGTGCTCATCTCCTCTGAGAATGGTACACGCTTCTCGGCATTAGTGGCAGTTGCGTCCACAGCATGTATCGCTAAGGTAGAATTAGCTGTCTGTGACCACTTCCTTGACTCTGTCCTGGTCGGCAAGCGGAAGATCTTGCGAAGTAGGATCTAAGGTTGGGCCACAAAAGCGCAATTGAGCAGAGGCACGACAATCACTATTTAGTCGTGGCTGAATAGATACAAGTAAAAATCCAAACGATAGGGTGAGCCATGGAAGCTGGCTGCAGCGAATACAGTAGTCATCGAATCACCGGACGAGGAGCTTGCATATTGGTCAAGTACCATACGGAAGTCCAACTAAGAGCGAACTATTCTGCCCGCCATGTAGGAATGCAAGTCAGTACAAATCTACAACTTATGCACGGGCGAAGGTAGGTGTTCGCCTCGTAGTAAGGCAAGCCATTTACAGCTAGCGCATGCAGAAGCTTGGGACATCATGTTTGGGATGTTTCAACGGAATGATTATTTATTCACACCTATTTTTGTCAGTGAGCACAATGAACGTGTTCAAGAATCTCTTCAAAGAAGTGCGTTAAGTGACGAACCCATAAGATGTTGCATCGTCCTAATTCCAGAAGTAGGGTGCTGGCGCAAGAGATGTCATCACGCTCTTCCACAAGCCGTCAGTTCCTTCTTCTGTTCGCGTCCTGACCCTCCTCAAACAAGCCACTGGAACTGCGCAATCGACGGCGACAGAAGACCAAGCTAGCTCCCATGACACTCATAGCAAAGCTCAGCGTACGGACTTTGACCTGGATGTGACTGAAGCAGCTCCAACAAGCGATCAATTCCAGAATATACTTGAATTTTTGGGCAAGCATAACGCAAGCAAGCTTATACAAGGAGCAAGGGATGAGGCAGACGCCATGAGGAGGCTTAGGGAGAATGCAGAGACCTTTCAAAGACCTGTCGTACGTTCTACGCTGCCCGAAGCCGCCGAAAATAATCTGACGTGGGAGGACAGGTAGTAGATTGGAATAACGGACGAGCAGGTAGGAAATGCATCACATAAGCTCGATAAAGAGCAAGACTGACTTCTGCTCTAGTTGCCGGCGATAACCAGTCAGAAATTTTAAAGTTGTTGCAGACACTACCCAAGGAGACTAGCTCTGTGTAGGATGTTGTCTTTGAAGCCAATGTCTACCGAATCTGTACAACAGTGCATGCTCATATCCAATAATGATACTACCATTAGACATTCACTCTCCACAGAAGTGGTACGGGCCAAGCAGCTGTCGACTCCGATAGGTCTCTAAGAATTGGCCTGATCATCGCGTGCCCTTGCGGTTACCCGTATGCGATTACCATTCCAGGACTGTCCCAACGAGATAGAGTCTTAGATAAGTGTGATCGAGAGTGCTGCTTGCACGAGCTGTGAAAGACGCGATAAGCAGCCAATCAAGAACCACGGGCTCAGTGTCCACGTGCGCAGTGCAGGAGCTCGATGGAAGTGCGTGTGTCAAAAGTCCTGGTTCACACGTAAAGTGTCGACATACATCACAACAAAACAATTAAAACTGGCGCGTGCTAGCAAAAGTGAGTAAGTAGGTCCTGGCAAGAACACAGGGCAACGCGATTGCTCGAGTGATGGCCATTTCGCAGTCTCCTTCCTCCTTCTGCCACCGTGTTCCATCACCGTCACTCACTTCCTCACTTTGCGCCTCGCAACTTGCATTTCTACTTCACAAGCATGTCTTTAGTGTCGCTTGCTCTACCTTGCTTTGCTCTTCACCCACCCGTGCTCCAGCTGTTGGCGCTATCGTTACTCTTCCACTTGCTTAGCAACTCATCGACCGACTCTACTGTGCTTGGACCTTTGGCAAGCTCGCTACTTTGATCTTGCGGAGTATCGCGTGCCCCTCGCTCTCTGCTTATTCGGCAATTTTTCTGTCCCCACTATGGCGGCGGCAGTGGCTGAAGCGGGGGAAAGCTCTCAAGGAGACGAGCGCTTGCAAACGGCCGGCAGGTTCAGCACATGGGATCCCTCTGCTTCAGTTCGCTCTGGCGAGGCTCTATTCTCTACAAGACTGACCCAGTTTCCGCCACGGTCTGTACCCAACCCGCCGGTAAGTCGTTTGTTGAATGCCCCGAAACGCCCGTATTCACTGACAACTTATGCAGCCACCAACGATTGCTCGAAGTGCCCCGATCCTCGAAGCTCAGACGTTTGCCGCAAACTATCAGTCCCGTTATCCACAGCTATGCCGAAACATCCTTTATGACTTCAGACTTGAAGACTGGTTTGACGCCTATGATCTCCACCTGCTCGGCGCCCAATTCTGTCACAACGTACTCTGGATTATCGCCACCAAAAATGCTATGGATATGGAGAGTTTCATTGAACAGTGGAGCTACAAAAATAAGTTCAGGCTCCCGACAATGGGCGACCCAACAATGCCAGAGCAAGTCTTTAGCGAAGCCGAACGTTACGAATATGGCGACCGTTTCCTTGACGTGGCCCTAGCGCGTATGCGTCATGCACTCTTCCAACTTACTCAGGCGCAAGGCCGTTTTCCCTCATCCGAAAATCCGTTCGACGAGGCTGCATATAGGCGAAAGACAGAGGAACAAAAGCAAAATCTGGAGACAGCTATACCAACCACTTCCTTACCCATCCAGAGTAGGCTGTCAATGAATGAAGAGGTGGAGAGCCGGTCTGAGGCGGAAAGTACCTCTAATGTTCATCGCCCACTTGCAACAAACACGATCGCTCGTCGCTCATCCTTTCATGGTAAGCTTGGACGTGCTTGGCCAAAGCGTGACCCGCTAAGACCTGTAGGAATTTCAGCCATTCCCAAAGACGAGCTCTCTGTCCGAAGGTCTCGTGATGTTGTCGCTGAAGTTTCGACTACACAGTCGCGCTCCCCTCGCCCTCAAGAATCACCACAGAGTATTAGAGAATCGATGTCGCGCGAACATCTTGTGATTTCTCAGCCAGCTCTTTCCATTTCCTTACCAAAGGCCGGCAATATAGCGCCGACTGTTGAGGTTTCCAGAGTTCAGGGCCCAGAACGGCCCATCCATCAGTTTACGCCTCGTCTGGCGGATCGAAACCGTGTGCCATCGTCAAGCTTACGAAGGCAGGTTATCGAAGGGAGTGAGCAACCCAGAGGTCCTCCAAATTTCCGCTCGCTCAACGAAGCTGTCCTTCAGCAACCTGTACCTCTGAGCCAATTTCCACCAACTGGACAGCAGAGTGCTCCCTTTCCGCATACAGTAGGAGGACAATTCATGGTGCCACCTGGACACACTTCCTATTCTGCCTTACGATCACCGCCCTACGCACACGGAGTTCCACTACTTTCGCCACTTGGCAGTCACCCAGTTGGCCAATCGCCGCCGCAGCAGACGGTATCTCCTCCACTTCAATATGCACCAGTGACCCATCAAGGTCAGCGTAGCTATGGCTATAATAGATCTGCTTCGTACGGTTCTGGACCTCTGTACCCAACAATACAAGGCCAAGGCGTGCGGCGAGGCCAGATCCCTGGGGACTGGCGTGGTACACAGACTTTTCAAGAACCAGGTCCGAACCAGATGCGACGTCAAGCAGGAGATCAACTCATGCCACGCGTGCCACAATACTCGGACCAGCCGAATCTGCCTGTTGTACGCCAAGAAAACGCACCGCCATTGCATATCCGACGTACTCGATCCGATTCGTTGGAACCTTTCCCCCCGTTCTATGGCCCGGGACTTGCACAGGCCTTGCAGTCGCCAGAGGCATATCGTGTTAGACAAGTGAACATAAACGATTTTATCTGCACGCCCCGAAGCATCGGACGATTGAGGGAGGACGTGACCAGTCTATGGATTTCCGATTTCTCTGAGCAGGCGAATGAGGCTTTTTTTATGGACCTATTCGCGCCCGTAGCTCGTCTCCGTACTGTCCACATGATGGATCGAAAGGGTTTTCGTTACTCGCGGCGACGTTTTGCTTTTGTAGAGTTTGTGCTATCTTCCCTTCAAGTATTCCTCTGCTGACACATTGATAGTTTCATCAACGCAACAGAAACGAGAATGGCACTTGCTGCTGCCAACAACGGTAGTCTTAAAGCTCGAGCTCATGTGGAAGTTCGCGTACCGGAGCAATTTCACAATGAGACCCATGAGAAATACGTTGCTCCGGAGTTTTTTGCGTCGAAATACGAGTCGACTCAAAGCAGTGCTCCACCCGCATTTAGACACTTCGAACGCGAACTTCCTAATCAGCAACCTCTTCAGACACACCAAACGGGACCTCATTTCGTTTCCCGCCGCCCTTCAGAACTCTACCATCGGCGATCGTCATTGGGACGACGATATCGGGCAACCGAACAGTGGTCGCGTGACGTCAGTGCGCACTATTCTCCACAAGATGTTCGAAGCGGAAACTTGCACCGCGCAGCACTTAGTGAAGAGGGCGAATCAGCAGCAGAGGGTGGGCTTGAGGAGCACCAGCAGACTACCAGTAGCGGATCATCCCTCAGGATGAAGTCAGCTGAGTCAGTCACTCCAGGGGCAAAGGGGAAAGGCAGAAAGGGGAGTGCAAGCGTTGCAGAATCGCCTACGATATCTCTTGGGAAAGAGGCAAGTATTTCACCGTCAAAAAAGAGAAAACAAATTGCACAACGCGCCACGGCTCGGGCTAGCGGCACCAGCGAAATCAAGTCTGGCGTCGCAATCGAAGCTGGAGCTGCACCCATCATCGAAGTGTTTGTAACCATTCAAGAGCAGATCGAGCATATCGACAAGGCTCTTCCACATAAGGGCCGAAGTATTCCTGCAGTGGATGTACAAGTGGAGCAGTCATCTGAATGTACTCCGGTCCTTGCCTCGAAAATCAAGGAATCCCGGCTCATCCGACCTCGCGCTAAAAGCCTTGAATCCGTAATCCAAACAGCAGGCTCTACAAGTGCATCTTCTGAAAAGGCCACGGCTGATGCCGCTTCAGACGACATGTCAGGGTCTTCTACGGAGGTCAAATGCTCATCTCAGACGACATCTATGCCTGAGCTTACTTCTTCGGTTTCAACCGTCACAACGGCTACTATCGAGACCGGAATACATGATCCTATAGCCAAAGCGGAACACCCAGACCCTGCATCTACTAATTTGAAGAAGGCTGAATACTCTCCGATCGTGACGGAGTCCTCGTCACAGCGTTCGGGCCGCACCGAAATCGAGAGCCAAGAAGCGACTGTCGAGTCTGAAACTGGTCCTACTGAAGAAATGGGAAAGGGATCTGCTCTGGAGTCGACCACGGATCCAGCAGAAAGCGCCATTCTGGAACACGTTGAGTTCAGTTCTGAGAAACTCAAAGCTAGTCATGAAGTTCAGGCGTCGTCTTCCAATGTTCCTGGTCAGCCATCAATTTCACAAGTCAAGGGTGACATGTCTATGCACAAGCAAGGACCGGCACAAACAGAATCACTGTCGCCTTTTAGCCGCAAAAAATCAGTCAGACCGCAAATAAGGAAGTCTACAAAAAAGAAGAAGTCAAAGGGCAAGGGCAAAGCCAAGGAGCAGACTACAGCATCAGAGGAGACATCTACTCTGGCTCGACCTGAGAGCTCTGGTGGGAGTCGCGCGGTTTCTTCAGAATCCTATCACACTGCAGATGAGCCGCCGAGCGATAAAGAGGGTAAGAAAGGAGACACATTTCAACACCATCCAGCATATAGCACGTCAAGTTCACGAACCATTTCGGTTACTGGGTCACCTTTTATACCAGTAAAAGAAAATCAAGACGACATTCCTGCAATGGAACATCTGGAGTTGTTTGATGATGGGCAAGATGCAAATAGAGGAGCTGGGTCTCCTGCTAAGCCAGTAGCAGAGCAGCAACCTGGCCATGCCAGGGCCGATATTCCGAAAGTGGTTTTGGCAGCGGCGACTGATGATGCGACAGAAGGTCCTGAGGAGTCTTCCAAACAAAAGTCTACCCAGCCAGACAGCGATCCAAGTGCACCACCCTCGCCTACAGGAGGTGAAAGTGGACCACGTTCTCTCCTTCCGCATTCGTCTCGTAATGATTCCGAGAGTCCTTCACAACCCGAACAAGAGAACATCGGCGACGAACCGGTGCGTAGCGAAGAGAAATCCAGCGAGCCTGGTCCAGTGATTATCACGGCAATGCAAGCTCACAAACCTACCTCCATGTCGCCAAACAAGCGCAAGCCTGCGCCACTGGAGCTCGCAGATATAACAAACATGCCTTCCGCATCAGCAAGATCTCCCATCAAAGAGACAGCTCCTGGCACGTCTACCTTATCCACACAGGCCAACATCACCGTGCCGGAAATAGGTGCAGCGGAAATGAAAACTCCGACACCAAAAAAGAAAAGACATCAGAAGAAAAAGAAGCGAAGCAGTGGCGCTTCTGTTGCAGAGCAGGTAGAAGATTCACCAGCATCTACAGAGTATGCTACGCCATTAACGAGTTATCCGCCGCTACATCAAGCTTCGAGTACCACTATAGTCGGATTCCGAAGTGCAACCACTCCAAAACAGTTAACATCGTATGATATCAAGTCCCCTGAGTCGCCAATACCCACGCAATCACACAGCAGCCGAAAATCAGCTGGCATTCCTGAGAAACAAGTCGAGGCAGAAGAGCAAGCTGGGAATGAAGGTGATGCGCAACACAAACAACCAATGCAAGGCAAGGGGAAATCGCGTGCCATATCCATGGCTACAGAAGAAAATGCCAGAGAAAAAGAAGTCGTTGAAGAGAAGAGTGTCATGGAGGAGGAGACGGAAAAGAAGAGCTTTGTAGCAGTGAGAGGCGGTCCTTGGGGTGGCGTGAGCTCGTCCGTACATAAAGTACCGTTCCGAGCAATTCAAGCAGATGATGAAGCGCAGAAGGAAGCTGAAATAAAGAGTGGTGAGATGGAAGAGAAAAAGGGAGAGGAGCATGGAGAAGAAGTTACGGAGGAAGGCGGACTGGACGGTGAGAGCAAGGCTATCCGGGAGACGCACGCAGCGAAGGAAGTCGAAATTGAAGAAAAGAAAGGATCTGCAGAGGAGAGCAAGCCAAAATGGAGTGACATTGTGAAGCGCGAGACTGCGATGTAGATAGCCAGTCTCAGGGAGACGAACTGGATCTAAGAACGATAGCAATGGATGCTCAACGAAATTGTCAGTGAAGCCAGAATCCAATTCAGGAGGCCCACTTCCGTTAAAGTCGATGGCGTGAGAATGTAGCGTTGAAGGAGATTGTCTGGATTCTTCTCCCGTGTGGAACAACCACTATTCTAAGGGCTGGCCAGGAGTATCTCCATCAACACAATCGCAGCACTCAATCGTCACTCCAACAAATTGAGGTTTGTTTAATTCATGCATCGCAAGCAGAATGGTGCTCCTATCTGTAAAGGTTGCTGCGGATTACATAAGTCGCACTTCCATGCGTTAGGTCTGTTTTTGATGCATCTGTACATGCTGATATGAAGAACGTGCAATGATTCTCCTCTAAACTCCTGTGACATCGTTGGCAACTAAGGTGGTGCATTCAAAATGTCGACAAGACGGATCCCGATCTCATCTTCAACTGCACGCATGTTCCCGCAGAGGCAGACATTGCGCTCTGTGTTATCGCCTCCTCCAAGCTCGTACGTGTGGCATCATTTGCGCGGACGGTATTCCACGGCAGCATCACCGCGTCGACCACTCTCGTTACGGACATACATCTACGCAACTTCCTTTACCCTCCTTGGCCTGATTACCGGTCAAATCGTCCGTCACGCCTATGTTCCGCCTACAGCGCCTGAACCAGGGACTCCAGAAGATATTGTGGTCCTGAAGCAGAAAGAAAGAGATATCGATGGGTTGCCTCTAGTGCAGAAGCTGAGGAATGATGATGGTTGGAGAGAGCTGGGAGCTCATCGAACCGTTGGGGGCAACATTGACGAGCAGGAACCTCGCCCTGGTATGGGTGCCGTCCTCAACGATACTGAGAACCGAGGAGACAAGTCAAGAACAATGACGAAGACGGCCATGTCTGGGTCCAGAGGCTTGGCCGTTCAGCGGCTCTTTTGGAATGATACGAAAGGCGAGCTGGTGACGATCGTGTGGCTAGGTCAAGGGCTTGGGGGATGGCCTGGCGTCGCTCACGGAGGCGCTATCGCCACAGTGCTGGAGGAAGCCTTGAGGCAGGTCGCAGTGGGCCTCGATAAGGATTGGACATGTGCGATACAACAATTCCTGACGATTACCTAACTACTAACAGATCTGCAGCCCTTCCCGAGGAACCTAATACCCTAAACTTATCATATGTCAAGCCAACCCTGACCAACAACTTCTACGTCGTGCGCGTCGCTCATTCAGCAAAACAAGTTAAAGAGCGGGCTGGCATTGACCCTCGTCAACCTAAGGACAGTTCGCCTCTAACTCAGGAGGTTGATGCTGTACTGGAGTCTCTCGAAGGTCGGACTCTTGTCAAGGCACGTGGAACTTTTACGCTCTCAACCGCAGCACAGGCAAAAGTAGAGCTACACAGCACAGGTAAATCCACTTGGCAGACCTTCGCAAACAACGTGATTCCAAAGTGGTCGACATGAATTTTGGAGGGTAGTTAAAAACCGGACTAAGAAACAATCTTGCCCCATGGACGAATGCTCGGTTTTGCAAACACCTTCCCATCTCGATAGCCATCCAGCAATCCGTTCACCCTCTCCGGATCCAAACCCTCCACCACTTCAAAGTCCCCCGGCTTAATCAATCCCTGCTCCACCCACCCCGGCAAATGCTCCCAGAACGGCTCCATAAGCTCGGAGTGCAGGTGGCTCATCCCGGACGCAAACGTCTTTTGCACCCCCGCCTCCTTCGTCCTCGCCACATCCTCATCCAACCCCCCAGGCAGCAGCGTCGCCAGCTTTCCCCGCCGCCGCCGCGACAGACATGCCAGAGCCAGCCCCGCTGATGGCGCCGTCGGGTCTCCCCCCGAGGGCTCGCTCACCACGTCCAGCGCGTAAACCAATTCTTCGCCGCTCACGGCTCGCACGCCTGCCTCGATCTCCGCGTCCGACGCGTGGCGGTCCACCACGTGCGTCGCGCCTAGTGCGCGGAGCCGCGCTGTGCTGGCTGGATTCGCGCCCGCTACCGTAATGATGGTGCCGACACCGACGAGCCGCGCGAGTTGGATTGCGGCGCGTCCACATTGAGAGCCCCCGCCGACGATGAGGATGGTTTCACGGGAGTAGTCCGGATGGGCACTGTGCGAGGGGACAGGCGGCGTGAGGCCCAGCTGTTCCGGGTGGAAGAGCGCAACGTAGGCAGCAATGAACGGTACCGGGAGGGTGGTGGCAGCATCGAAGTCAAGTGACTGCGGCATCGGCGCCGTGTGCGCGGCTTCCAAGATCGCATATTCCTGCAGGCCGGCCTGGTCGGCGAGGGCGCCGGGGGGGACGAAGCCGGACTGGCCGAGAATGTGGTCTCCTACATGGTACTTGGTGACGTCGGGGCCGAGCTGGACTACTGTGCCGGCAAGGTCGCTGCCGAGGACGGCGGCGGGAAGGTAGTCGCTGGTAAAGAGGCCCCACTCAACTCCCTGGCGAGCAAGACTTAGTGATACTCGGATCGAGGAACAGGTTGAGGGATGGGGGGCACCTTGGAGTCATGCGGGTTTAGCCCAGCGGCTTCGACCTTGATGAGTACCTCTCCGGATTTGGGAGCTGGTGTGGTGCGTTTGCCAGGCGTCAGTGGAGTTTTCAGAGCAGTGAGTAGGAGAGCATTATGCTGAGACATGCTGGGGTTGATGGGGGGAAATTCGACGGCTATAGTCAGCCGAATGTTGTATCTGTCTTTTTACGACCACAGATAGGAGGCGAAAAGCCCCAAGGTGAAACTTTGTGTTGAACGTGTCTATGCAACAGAACGTTATGTGCCTTTTTATACTGTCTTGCAGAAAAGCTGAGCATCGGTATCAATTAGACTTAGACTTTGAAGCTTATAGTTTCAGTGAGATTTGATAGGCTGCAACGACAATGTGCCATCTGCGCCCTTTCGTACTTTCGTCTTTCCGAGCCCCACAGAGCCGAGCAGCGAGCAATCGGTAAACTCGAAGACCAAAATCCGTTTCTTGTCCCTGGGCAGCTATGCTTCAATGAGAGTACGATCCGCAATCCTCTGCGTCTGACTGGAGCGCACCATACCCCTTGCAGCAACTTGTATTATTAATTCGGGGACATGTTCATCCCGCTTAAGCGAGGACGACGCAATCAGGCACAACTTCATAGGCGTTCTGAGATCTCGCGTCGATCTATGTATTTTTTGCGGCAGTTGGTAAACTAGACACATGACGGTTGCTATCATGACGATATACTGACTACTGGAAGAAAATGACCAGGAACTCAACCCAATTGGTCCCTCACTCGATTCAAGAGAGGCTCCCTTTCGGCATTGTCACCCTCCCCACTTGTAGGATATGGTAGCCTCTTGTACTCCCCACCCTTGACTTTGCTCACTCTCCAAGTTCCAGCTTCTTTGGCATCCTTGAAGAATTGCTGATTCTCTTCGAAGCTGCGATTTCCACTTTCTGGGAGATAGACATACGTCCATATTCCCGCAAAGGCATTAGTAGCGCAAAAGACGAGGAATATCCAGTACTCGAGGTTGTTGAACATAATGGGGGTCAACAGTGTGACGGCAAAGTTGGCCAAGCCCCAGATAATGACGCTGATGGCCGTGCCCTGTGCTCTTGCAGTGGTGGGATAGATCTCCGTGGGGATCAACCATACCGTAGCCAACCAGCCAACTCCAAATGCGCCAGTGGCAACGTAGAGAACCACCATTCCTGGGATGGCCACGGCTTTGATGGGGATCTGGAGCTCCGTTGCATTCATGGCCAGGCCACCAAACACGGTCATCAGTCCAAAGCAGACTCCGAGCCACAGGGAGCCCCCGACAAGAAGTTTGCGCCGTCCCAAGGCATCGATCAACAGCCAGGCAAAAGTCATGAGAAAGAAGTACGAGACGTAGTTACCCATGGTCAGGTATTCGGACTCACGAACGCCAAAGCCCAGCAACTCGGCGATTTGGGGGCCATATACACTAACGGCACCATATCCGGTCAAGGCTTGATTGATTTGTCCTGCACCGTAGTCAATTTAATCAGAAAAGTACGAAAGTCTTTGAGCGGCTTACCCATGATTGTAATGACGGTAGCATGCCATTGTGTGTGGCCAGGTGTGAGCATGTCCCAGTAGCTAATGCTCTGACCTGATTCAGATTTGTGTGCCTCTTTGAGCTGTTCGACGCGCTCTTTGGACTCTTCCTCTCCAAAAAGTGCTTCGAGGGATTTCAGTGCCTCTTCGGGTTTGTCGTTGTATACCAGCCATCGTGGACTCTCCGGGAGTTTCTCGATCACTGCAAACATGGCAAACGGGAAGACTTGCATGCATATAATCGGTATTCTCCATGCCCATTGGTTCGACTTGCCAAGTGATACGGTCACGCCAAGGTTGATAGCGAAAGCCATGTTGAGCCCAAAGATGTTCATTTGGAATTCCTGAGCCAGGGCCTTTCCTCTCGAGTCATCGGAGCTCAATTCCGAACTGTAGACGGGAACGACCGAATCCACGCCTCCAACTCCCAGGCCCATCACGATCCTGCCAACAAACATGACCACGATAGCAGCCCGATCATAGCCTAGTCCCGAGATGAACATGATGAGGTTCCCCAGAGCAGCAGCTGCCAAGCAAGCCAAAATGCCTTTTTTCCGTCCGTATTTGTCTGCGAAGGAAGAAAAGAGGACGGCACCCACAGCACAGCCTAGGTAGTATACAGATACGATGACACCGACAAGAGGATCGTCTTCGCTTATGCCCATAGTGGAGAGATAGTCCTTGTTGGTATTGATCAAGGACATCATCCCTTGACGCTCACGAGTTAGCTTCCAGGGCGGGAAGATAGCTGGATAGAGGGGAAAGCACCTTGATCATATCCATAGAGGGCGATAGCAGTCGAGCTGAAAAGCACGACCTGCTTCTTCTTGTCCGTAATGAAAGAAGTGAAAAAAGACATTGTCCTCAACAACCCTCTCTTCAAATTGGGTGTCTGGTGAGGATACAATGGTAGGCGTAACCGAGTGCTCTCTGGCAAGATGAGAGAGGCTGTCTATACACGCACGCAGTTCAACTCATAGCAGCAATGTTCAGGAGATAGGAACTGTCAGAGCGGAGAACATGCCACAGAGCGTAAGCTTAGTTTGTCCGGCATGTAATCCATAAGATTGGTTTTAAGAAGGCAGCAAAAACCTTCAGTCCGCAACGGGCCTGGTAGAGCAGGTGGTTGCTCGGCACGTGGGGCAATTTGCTAAGAAAAAGAGTAAAAGGGATCGAGCCAGTGCCGGCCCAGACGCAGGTCGGCGTCATTGACTGGCCAAAACGTGCCGGCTCCAGATTCAAGAGCTAGGGGAGCACGGCCTGGTGACCCTCTGACGCACTTTCCAGAGACGTTGCTTGCTCACACCGCAACCTGTCCGGTCGTTCCTAGCATGGGTTGCGCACCCGTGAGTTTTCGTCTTTTACGTGATGGCATTGGTAGGTAGCTTTTCTTAGCATTGCTGCTCGCGCACGGCTTGAGACGGCGGGTGTATGAAATATCTGAGACGCGATATCAACCCACAGGAGCCAACCAAAAAATTGACTTCGTCGTATCGATTTCAAATGGAAGGACTGGCGCCTTTCGAAACTCACCGTTGATATATAGTTGCCAAAGTTTCGACCCTGGCCAGGGGCTGTAAGATTGGCGAAATTTGGGATAATGCTCAAGCGCGGGGTAAGAGCTCGCTTAGGTGCACAAGCTACCCACTTTTTACCAGCCACACTTACCACTGGACTACATTTTTCGTGGCTTGACTCGAGCTTTACGATGCTTGAACGCAGAGGTCCGGTAGCTCCCCACTTTTTCATCAGCCACACTTTATGCTGGAAGGCATATTTTCTAAGGTTTACAACTGCTCAAACACTGAGGTGCGATAGCTCCCCACTTTTTCACTAGCCACATTTCATAGTAGAAATAATATTTCCCAAAGTCTCGCAATGCCTATATGCAGAGGTGCAATAGCTCGCCACTTCTTCACTAGCCACTCTTACCACTGCGGACAGATTCAGTGGCTTAGCGTCATATCTCGCGGAAAGATTCCGTCAATGGAAGGATGACAAGATGGATCTAGCGGAAATATAGCACAGATTGGTTTGTGACAACATGTTTCCCATCAACCTGGTATCCTTCTTTTCACGATTTGGGTGCTTTTGGATCCAAGGGAAGTCTGATGAGGCAATTAAGCACCGATTTCCTTCTGCACTTCATAGGATTCCTATACAAGTCGTCGTTTTCGCGTCTTTTACATCCCGATCGGATAAAATCTATCAACTATAGATAGCTCATTTATCAGCTAGTCGTAATGTCTATGGCGTCTTGTTCTGACCTCGCTGCTTTAGTGTAGGTGATCCACTGAGACCCCTATCGTCCAACGGCTCCCCAGCTTCGCTGCCTCCACAGCATCACAGCATCACAGCATCACTTCTTCACAGACCGTCTATAAAAGAAGCCGGTTCAGCTCATCATCAAGCTCGAATCCCCTCATCACATTCTTAGCCATCACGCTCTCACTTATCTCCTCCGTTCACTGCATCCCCACCTTTCTCATGGCCATTCAATTCCGTACCCAGCGGCGACGACGCACGAGGATTGATCGCTCACCCGGCTTCTACGAAACACGAACAACAGTTAGCACGCCGGGGGCCCATCCGGCCAGTGTTCGCCCAAAACACTGAGCATGACCACAATTCCGTCTGGCGAATATGGACCAAGTTCGTCGGACTATGCCTACCATTTCATCCCCCACTGTGACTGATACCAGCCCAGATATTGTAAACAGAACGACCGTGATCCTAAAAAATTCTTGCGCATCATGACGAAAGACCAAATCATGACGTTCTGGAAATGGGTCCCAGATCAATACCCAGGTGTACGGAAAGCATCCCGCCTCGACGCATATTGGAAAGCGTTCAGATCAGTCTATGCGGTACACACTCATCAAAAATTAAACGTCGATATCTCAGATCAGGTGAACAGGGTACGTTCGTCCTTTGTAACACAGTAGCTGGCCGCGCTCATCTGTAGTACTTTACCCGCTTAGAATTATAATACCGCCTCGACAAGACGAAGGATGACCACGGAACTCTCTCGATCAACGATCTTTTACTCGTGCTTCATTATCATTGGGTGTTAGATACTGAGGTGTTCCTTAATGAAGAATAGCGGGTGCTTCTTGCGCTACTCATGTTCTTTGCTGCATACACCGGGTCTCGGCCATGTTCGTTGGTGGATACAGAGGACATACGTCCTAACTCTCAGAGGAGTTGTTACCCCGCCGACTACAACAATGAGTCATTATGTTTGGCCCACACTGCGGAGAGTGAAGGGGCTGTCGAATTCAAAAATGACACGGATGAAGAGACGCCTGGGCCTGGCGGGAGTGTCAAATAGGTCCTCCACTCAATCCGTTACGAGCATATCACCATCCTTACAGTGAGAGTGGGTAATCGTTCCGTCCTAGCTATGCAAGTCACGATCGTGTTTACCAAGAATAAGCAGAAAAAGCCTCAGCTGTAAGTATCAGGGATCTCCCATCGCTCACCAGCTTACGAGTGTGCAGGAAAACCTTTTAAATGTTCCAGCATCCGAACCCTCTACTTTGTCCAGTTGTGCACGTGATCGCGATAGGACTCCACAACAAAGCGTTTTGTGACCTGATTCTTCAGGATCCCGGGAAGATTTGGCGTGCGAAGATCCCCACACGAAAACTCTCCAAAATCTTTCGCTGAAGAGACGACAAGCTTACTAAGCCGATTTTTCGCGAACCTCGGGATAATGGGCGTCCCTCTGAGGCGCCGGTGCTAATGCGCGGCCTGACTGCTAAGCGGTGCCCTAGCCGTCTGGGACGCGCTACGGGCTTTGAGGACACCCTGACGCAGAAATATCTCGGACGTGGTACCGGTAACGCAGTCAATGGTAGGTTCACGTCGCTCCGCCAACGCTATGTTTCCTGGCTGACTTGACGTCGTTCTAACTGTTGCTACAGCTGCCGAGAGAGATTAAGTGATGGGCCATAGTCACTCGGATATTTTCCAATTCTATATTAACCCCCGCGTCTGATGCGATGTACAGGCCGCCTACCTGGAGGAGCCTTCGGATAGGGCACTCATGAAGGTACTCGGGAGAATGTCCCTGATATACGACCCCCTCGCACTAAGACGGCTCTCCGCAGAGGATTCTCGCGTAGTCAGTCAACATCCACGGGTTGTTAAGCTGCGTCAGAAGCGGGATTACCTCTCAGCCAAGATAAAGGAGATGAAGGGGGCTGGCGAGTCTTTGAGCCCATCCCAGGAAGCGCAAGTAGGCCTTGTGGAGCAAAGGAAATAAATAAACACTGCCCTTGCCCAGGAGAGATAAAGGCTCCGAGATCACGCAGGAAGAAGGGCGAGGGAGAGATACTTTAGGAAAACTGACACAATAAAACTGGAGAAGAAGAACGGTGAAGTCGACGGTTCCCCGGGACAAGACCTCAATCGTTCCAGTGATACCTACCGGCTTCAAGAGCGAGCCCGCAGTGCAAAAGTGTTTTGCAAGCCATACGGACAGCTTTCGGAGCCCAGGTGCCTCGACCAGCGGATTGAGTTCGTCCAGACTCTGTGCGCCCGGAAAGAAGCCCGGCGCCGCGATCCGCCAGCCCCAGCTTCTGAAGATGTGCCGGTGGCGCCGCTCTGCTGCTGGCGTGTGACTCGCGGCAGTGCCTCTTCTGTCTCGGCGACGAGGGGGGGTTGACTCACAGAGTCCGTTCCGCTTTTGCCGGCCGTCGAAGATGAGGGAACACCTGGAGAGATTCCATCTCGAGGACTTCACGCCCCTGAAATCCAGTGTCCTCATCCGGCGTGCAAGAAGGACCGGACCACGCTGTACGGCACGATGCATTTTTGCCGTCACGCCCATTCCGTCCACGGCATCAGGCTCCGGATTCCCCCGGGAGCAAGCTAGGATATTGTCTTCAGAGGATAGCCTCAGAACAGGAGTCCGCTGTGCGGTGTTCGGTCTATCATTGCAAGCATTCATTGTGTAACCTTCGCATTTTCTGTAGTAAATACATCGCATTGACGGCACAGTCATCAGCTCGTTACCAGAGTAGAAACATTTTGCGGTATGTTGCAGGCTAGGCAATTCTTAAGCGTCCATACACCATCG
The DNA here is from genome assembly GCA_021031095.1 of Bathelium albidoporum. Lineage (NCBI taxonomy): Eukaryota > Fungi > Ascomycota > Dothideomycetes > Trypetheliales > Trypetheliaceae > Bathelium > Bathelium albidoporum. The sequence continues at coordinate 136,127 of JAGFVP010000012.1, forward strand.
TCGTATTGTTCTAGCAGGCTCGTTGATGTCTTGGTACGAAAGCGAACTGATACGCTGGCCCAGGAGGCGCTTGCGGTAGGAGGGTGGCGCATTTCAGAGCTCGTCCATGAGCCATCACAGTGTTCTTCCCCTCCAACCGCCGACAAGACGTTATAAATCCGAACTGATGTACCCGTTTGGAGGGTTTCCTCAAGCCCGGTAGTTAGAGGGTGGTGTACCTGACCGCTCAAGGATGACATGTCCTGTACATCACACAGGCGAACAGAAGGCCGTGACTGAGACTGCTGATCAGCAGGGCTAGAGGTACGTCTGAAACCGAAGTCCCCATCCCTGGATGCATCATCACTAAAACCATTTGATTTGCGCTGTCGCTGGAGTTGCTGTCGCTCGAGTTACGGTCATCATCCAGGCCGGCGTACATGGACGAGTCAGGAATAGTAGACTCGGTACTAGTCTCCCCTGGTCGCGGTTACATCACCCGATTTTGTGCGTCCCTGTGGGGAGTATGTTGGCTGAATGTTTTCCCCAGACTTTGTACCTGTCGTAACCTTAGGATTGGGGGATAGGATGCCTGAAGTCTTACGATGTGGTATGGTTGTTACGTTATCTGATGGTGGAGGTATGTGGCTATTAATATACGGCTTGGACGGGTAGATATCGTCGTTGTTGCTCCTGTTATCACTGATCGTGGGCCACATATCAATTTTATTATCTCTGTCTTTGTCGTCATTCTTTTCACTGTTATTTTTGTTATTACTGATGTCAAGGGGTGAGTTGGCGCTGGCACTTTTTATCTTGTCAGCTGACTGAATACACTGGGCCGGGGCCGAATTATCTTATACGGCGCTATCTGAGGTATGGCTGTTACTGTTCTTATTTTTAGGTTAGGTGTGGAGGAAGACAGCCCTCCGGACTAACTAAGCGACTGTGCTCTTAGGTAAATAGCTCTGTTACCCGCAATACTGAGTCTGCCCTTTTAGGTATTTTGCCGCCCACTGATCTACCGGGATCAGCTTTAGGACGTGCAGAAGTGTCTAAGTAATAGATAAACTTAAGCCTTAGGGGTATAATGGTGAAGTGTTAAATAGTTCAAAACAAATTATTCCGCTGAGACAGTAAAAATAAGGAACGTTTTAAAAGAGCTAGTGTAGGTCAGGCTTTTCATATACACGCTTCTCTTCTCCTTAATGAGCTGCTTCCTGTCTGGAAGGTAGTACACCGTCCCGTGTGATATTAAGATCCTAATATACCACAGATTACGTCCAGGCCGGGCTAATATACGGTTTTAAGCGCTCCGAGCTAATTAAGCTCCTAAGAGCTGTTATTAATGAAATACTGATACTAGCTGGCTTTTGTTCTTTTATATCTTATTATCTAATTAGACGAAAACCCGGACCTTACGGATCTGTTCTTAAACGTCATATTACCTGATTAAGAGATACCAGGGGTGATGAGTAATTGAGTGTGAGCGTGGGCACAACTCGGTTAGTGTTAACGAGCGGCACAGATGAGCGATTAGATCCCCAGATGTAATAAAATAAACCTGTTGGGCGGCGTACCGAGGCTGTGATTCAAGCTGAAGCACTAGCGGTGTATACCAAGCTCTCGGCCTGACTTGCGCCCTGAAAGCTGATCTGTCTCTGGCTCCGGTGAAATGGCAAACGTTCCCATTGGAAATAGCGGGCGATGCATGATGGCTGTGGGCGGCACGCAGAAATCCGGGTGGTAGGATCCCAGATGAGGCAGGTCAAGATGAGCAAGCTTGCGCCTCCAAGTAGTCGAGTGGACGACAACAAGCGAGCATCTGGTATGAGGATTCGGAACGGGTATGGCCAGGGGCGTCCTGCGTCCTCCAGCATCATCTTATCCCATTACGAGAATAGCATGCATACTCCTGGCTTTGCCGCCTCATGATTAAACCTCTTCATTCCCAGCGTCCCCCCACCCCATCCAGAGCTGGACGTGGTCCATGGCCCAGTGAGATCTTCTCCTCCAACGAACCAAGCCAATTGCCCGATATCACTCAAGATCCAGGCCGCCGCCGAGCCAGCGCCCAGTTTGGTGAACCTATGCAGCGGCCTCCCACGTAGCAATGTACGACGCAGGGAATCCCACCTCTTGATCTCACTGAAATTGTGCCTGGCTCGGCACTCCAGCTAGGACATGGGGCAGAACCTTCTATCTTGCGTAACACCGCAACGCACCCGAACCGCACCTAATACTGCAGATTGTGGACGACGTAGGTCTGCCTGGGGTGGCCCTCATCAAAACGGCATCAAGGATCGATATGTGAGGGCGAAGTAAGCTAACTGCGGCGCATCCTCTTCCGCTCATTCTGCTTGTTTAAAAAACATGAATGGCCTAGTGCGTTCTGAACGCTGATTCGATCTTTGTTTTGTGCAGCCCACGGGTGCGCCAGCATCTCTTTAAGAAGCGGGCCAACTAGGATAGTACGTCAGTTCACCATTGAAATCAGGAAGCTGGGTACTTACTCAGACATGTGCTGCTGTCTATGCAGTCCATGGCTCTCCTGTACATTTCGTTGAAATCATTCTGTAAATGTCTTTTGTCGTCTCGCCATGGATTCTCCTTCAAAACCCACGGATGATATCCGTAGAACAACTGAAATCCCACGATCCCGATAGACCACACATCAACTAAACAATTGTAGTTTTGTAACTCAAATTCCGGAGCGAGGTATCCTATTGTTCCATGGCCGCCCGGTGTCGGTTCGATGAAGCCCTGAGGTCGCAATTCCACTGCATCTGAAAAGTCTAATAAAGTGGCTCCAGACTTGCTAAGCCCGATGTTTGCGGGTTTCAAATCTCGATGGATCCAATTGTGAGAGTGGAGAAAATGTGCACCTTGCAGGGCGTCTCTGAAGAGATTGACTTTCTCAAATTCCCTAAACAGAATGAGATCGAACAACGTTGTTTTGTAATGGAATAAACTTACTTGACGTTCCGATTTGAGATTAAGTTTTCGAACGTTCTCGTGCATGCAGGCTCTAGGACCAATGCGATTTCTTGAAAAGCAGCGGATTGATAGTTTTCTTCGCCATTCTGGTAGATTATATCTCTCAAGTGTACTAGCCGCCCTTCAAAATCCTTGTAGTTGGATAAATTTTGTAGATGTTCAAGAACTCGTATTTCATTGTTCGCTTGGGTCCGTTTCTTGCTCCGTTCCACTATCTTGATGGCGACTAATTCGCTTTTAGAGTTTGTAGCAGCAAAGACTCTTCCGAATGAGCCTTTCCCAAGAGAAATGCCGAGAGTCCATTGCCCAATAACCCTGGCATGTCCGGACGGGGTTGGCGTCAAAACGAAGTCCGAGCCGTGGGAAAAGTTTGATAGATATGCCTGCCGTTGCAGATAAAAGTCATCACTGCGAGCATATTCCGTGTATTCGAATATATAGCTTAGTTGCCCGAGACTGAGTCTCATCCTGCTTTGGTTCAAGGCGTGCGTATGCCCACGGACGATATGAATGCCATCCACTGTGCTTGAAGCTCGTGAAAGAAAGCAAAGAAAGCCGGTGTCTAAATTGAAGTTGAAGAGTGCGTGGTACCCTCTAATCCCGTCCAACGATCCGACTGAATCAATGATCAAGTCAACTTCATTTACCTTTCCTGTTCCCACAGCCCATCCGGTTCTAGGTGTGATCGGTGGATTGTGCAGGTTGAATGTATAACAACCCTTCCAGATCGTCGCTAAGTCCTTAAATCCTTCTCGTTGCTCGGTTTCGTCGTCAGGTTCGGTAAGACTATCGCTGGCAGCATCGTCCTTTTCTTCCTGGGACCTTCGATGCTCGAAGAAAAGGTGCACAGAAACATCTCTATCGTATTCTGGCCTAGCAGCAGTCCGGATGTGCTGACATCTCGCTCGATTGCAAATGCGGGAGAAGGCCAGTTTAGCTTTCGGATTCTCTGGTGTTAATGTAGCGAATATAGTTGGCGGCACTGACATTATCATCAAATCTCAGTTCTGCAGTATCTCTATACAAAAAATCCTTCAAATATAAAAGGGCCAAAAGCTGCTGCGCGTAGCCGCCCCCACAGACTTCACTTTCACCTAGTCTGGATAGTCATCACCAGGTAGGTATTCGCTGCATATCTCACAAATGGCTATCAGGCAAGGCCTACGCAGGATCTGTCACGTGACCAATATGACCTAGCCCAGTCCTCATGCTCAAACGCCTCGATAATCACCCATCGCAGCCTGGCTCTCGACTATGCGGTGGATTGATCAAGCTGCTGTTACCCACGAGCAATTATATGGCGTACTGTCCCCGATGTCCTCTGCTTTTGTTCTCTTGACGTAATAACCGCATTGCTGTCATAGGCCCTTCCTGACCTCGTCGCCACACAAGGCATTCACCTTGTTTGCCGGCCAGACACTCCTGTCTTCGGAGCGATATCGCCTGACCCACAATTCGAGAAAGATCTTGGAGCACGGTTGGACACTTTGATCTTCATACAAGGCCTGCGCCGCCACAAGTACGGGAGTGAAGATGCTGAAGAATGGCCTATCAGTCATACTCCGCCCGAGATCCAAGAACGATATTGGGATTGGGAAAAACAACATGCGGCGATGCTAGAGGCCCCAACACCTTCGGAGAGCGGCTCTATAGATGAGCCAGATGACGCACTTTTCGTAGCCCTCGACGATAAAACTCAACTTCCATATACGCCGCCTTCATCCTCCGAAGGGCGCCTTTTACCATATAAGAACGCTCAAGCATTTAACAATCCTGAAGAATTAGTAGCTGGACAAGGGAAACACGAGAGTACAACGCAAGCCCGCGGCGGCCACAAAGCTGCTAATAAGATGCTCTTCGTCGAATCATTGCCTGGGCCTAGTGAAGATCTTTCGATGCCTACAGACAGATCCAGAAAGAGGCGGATTGGTGAAGCAACAGAGCAGATGGTTTCGACGGCAAATGAGTCATCTAAGAAGCGGCGGCACAGAAGTCCAAGCAAGCGTTGCCTGGGATTCCAAATTCTGCCCAGCCCCTCGGATATTTCCAACTCTGCAGGCACGAGAAGAAGCCAAAAATCACGCCGACATCGCGGAGCAGAAGTACTGAATGCCGGTCATACGGACTTCTAAACCTACGAAATAAAAAAGGGTCTACGATGTAAACACTATTCCAACAAACTACCCGTTCACCTTCGTCGCGAGGCATAATGCCCACTATTTATGTTCGATCCACCAGATGTAGGGGAGAAGAGTTGGCGGAGCGGTGTATAAAGGTTGCGACGTGCGTTGAGGTAACAGAGATGCCTGCCAAGCTCTAAGCCCGGCTCGCGCCTCGAGAGCTGATCTTTCTCTTGGTTTGGCAAGACGGGGAGCGTTCCCATTGACAATGTAGGGCCATGCATGACGGCTGTGCGCGGCGCGTAGGAACCTGGGCTGCAAGGTGACGGACGGAGCGGGTCGAGATGGGTCGAGATGAGCATGATATTGGTATAGCCTGTCCGTAAGCCCGTCTTCCTGTACTATGGGAGGTGGAGAACCTGCAGATGGTCATCCGGTTGAAGAGCATCCGGCACAAGGACCTGGATTGGATATAGCCGGGGGGCGTCCTGCATATCCCTCACGCACCCTCCCATCCCGTCCCGTGTAGCTCACACAAGACGTACGCTTTTGGCTTTGCCTCTTAATCGTGATCCACGCTCCAGGCGTTCCTCCCACCCCCAGTCTATGATCGGGCGCGATCCAGGGACAAACTTCTCCAACGAATCAGGCAGGCCCGGTACCATTCAATACCGTCCAAGCTTCGTCCAATCCAGGCTGCCGCCGGAGATTGCCAGCGCTCAGCGACTCGATCCCACACAGCGGCCTCCCGCACGGCAGCGTACGACGTAGGGGAGTCTCAAGTCTGGCTCGCGAACATGGATTTTTCCTTCTCAGCGCTCCGGCCAGCGCATGCCGCGGCGAATCCCTCATCTTAGCCCCCATCCTGCTTGAAGCCGCAGCGCAGGCGCGCTGTACCTGATGACACAGGTAGCATGAGTTTGAATTCGTGGGCCCCCTATCCAGACAGCGTCACGTAACTAAGAAGCTAGGCAGTGTGGTAGAGGAGTTTGCCTCGAATTGACGTTCACGCGGTGGACGAGTGTGGGGGAGGGAGGACGAGATCAGACAGACAGGTGTCCAAGTCGCGCAGCATCCCATTCCACTAAATATGCTTAACATCGCCAGACACCTGGGTTGCTAAACTCGTAAGTCGATAATACGAACGGACGACCACCATTTATCAGAGGCATTAGCGTAGGATCTCGACAGCTGCGTATCTGTTACCGCAACATAGACACCAGATTGGAGAGAAGTATGGGACAGCGAGAACGGAGGAATGAGAGTTAAACAGAGCGTGCCGTGACTCATTACCATGAAACCTAGCTGTTAAAGAGGCGGGTGGTTAAACCAGCGAGCGATCAAGCATTTACGTAATCGACCCGACGCTAACCTTACCTAACCGCATCGGGTAATCACAACTTTTTTCTTCCAACGACACCAACAAAAAGATTGCGATTATAGTTCACAGGCCAAAGCGGGATATCTACCTTCTATTGTTACATCATATCAAAGACTTGCGCCAACGCTATGCAGACTGCCTTGTACTGTCCAGCCAAGATCAGTTACCCTTTACCGGTGTCCGCCATCTCCTCAGGCAAATTATAAGCTTCGGTCCAGCTACTCAGCCATCAGGGCTCTCTGATCCTCGCCGCCGTGATCGGCATCCCCACCAGGCGTTCCATCTCCCTTGGAACCCGCTTCTCTCGTTCCCTCTCCACCTCCGCCCCCCTTTCCAACTCCAGCTCATGATCTCTCAGCCGCTCTCTCGCCTCTCTCTCCCACATTCGCCATCCCTCCCGACTACCGGGTACCAAGCCTCCTCGGGTACCTCCTCCTAGCCCTCCCAGCCCGACTCCCTCGACGTCCCCCAATCTGCCCAAGCGGTCGCCGCCGCGCCCGCCCTCGCCCCACATGCGCAGCCGCTGCACGGCGTGTAGTCGGTGCAGGCCCCACGCAAAGACAATGGCACAGCTGAAGGCACAGAAGATGGAGACGCCGCCGAAGCCAAAGTCTGATTCTTCCAGGAAGTTCTTGAGGTTCATGCCGTAGAGGGCGGCGGTGAAGGTGCCGGCGGTCAGGCCGAGCGTGAAGACGGAGAATCTCAGGTCGAGCTGCATGAGGGCGTTGCGATTGGCGTCAAGGATGGCGCGGACGCTGGAAATGAATACAGTTAGCTACGAAGTCCGACGTTTGTAGGCAGGGCTGGCTTGAAGAAGGTACAGAAAGACAAAAGGGTGGGGGGGAAACACGCACATCTCTTCAGTGTTCTTGATGTTGGAGACGAGATTGCCCGAGACCTGGACAATCTCATCGCAGACCTTGTGATACGACTCGAGTAGCATCTCGACCTCCGTATGGTCGTTCTCGTCGCGCTCCTTGCCCTGCGCTTTCTCCGTCAAATACATGTCCGCCAGATCGTCGTCAGCCTCGAGCAGGTCATCGATGGCGTCGCGCACAAGGCGCGCTTTCTGCTCGAAAGTGCCCAGCTTCTTGCTGTACACGAGCAGGTGCCGCAGCCGGTCGCGATCAATGTCCTCCTCAAGCTCGCGTAGCACCCGCACCACCGGGTCGCGTACTCCGTCGAACTCGCCCTCCAGGCCCGTTGTCACCGAGATCAGCACCGCCTCGAGAGCCCGAAACTCGTACGGCAGCGCGCCCACTCCGCTGGTCAATTTGCCAGACTCGGAGCCCTGGCGAAGCCGACCTTCGAGGTCGTACATGAAGAGTGAGGTGTTGTAGGAGTCTTGTGAGCCGTATGCATCGAAAACGAGCACGCGGTTGTGTTTGATCAGGACGCGGAGGTGCAAGAGATTAATGAGGATGGCTGAGGGGCGGACCAGGATGGAGGGGAGTAAGGAAGAATCGATTTTACGTAAGTCGCGAGGCAGTAAACCGTACTAGAGCTCTCCTTATCAGTGTTTCTGAGTTTCATGCATCGCATCTGAAACGACCAAAGGTCTTGGGAAGCGAAATACCAGTAGCAAAGACGTACCTTTTGAATCAACTCACTCTTCTTGAACTCACCGCTCACCAACGTGACGTTCCCCTTCTCGTCCAGCTCCGTACACCGCAGCCTCAGATCTGTCGATGGCTTCAGAATTCGGCCAAACCCAGCGCCATCATCCAAAAAGTTCCCAAGCGTAGGCAAGTCGTCCGGTCGCAGGGCCCCATTGACAGGCCGCCGCCCCATCTTCCAGAGTCGCCATCTTGAGCGGCGTTCGTAGGCATCATGGCTGCTTTGGGCGCGCTGAGATATGGCGCCGGAAGGCGACGCTGTGCGATTTGTAGGAGGGCGATGAGGGAGGTAGAGGATGGACGAGCAGAGGGGTGGCGAGCTGAGGGGTTCATGCTGATTGAGAACATTTTTATGTGTTTTCCATGGCTGGTCCTTCTGTGATATAAGAGAGGAAAAGCGTTCCTGCAGAGACTGTCCGAGGGACGGTATTCGAAGGGCGCCTTCACACGTTTTTCTTCTCCACTTGCAAGCTTGTTGCGACAGGGAGCTTCTTAGATCAGAGGCTGCATTAGAGGTAAAAAACGGAAATGACTCGGTCTGATACTTGAGAAATCGAAGAAGGGCAGCAGATGGAACCGGAACGCTGCCAGGACAGAGCAGGTTCATTGCTTGGGGACGAGAGCTGCGGGTAAGAAAGTTTCGTAGTTCAGACTGCTGGTCGACGGAGTTGGGGGTCAAAATTCTGCCGCGTCCAGTTACCTCAAAGCTTCGGCTGACGAATCACATCAACAGAATAAAGCATTCTATTTTCATTTGGACGAACCGAAGAAGGTCAAACTTCACGTAGCTGCTGCAACATTGCAAGGCATTGATGATTTGATTCGTAGTTAATTAAGAGTACCCAAGGGTACGTTCGCCAACTATCTACATTATGCAACAGGGTATCAAAGCATCAGCACCAGGTGTGCTGTAGAGTGGGAATGGATCTGATGAACGCAGCAGCGCAAGAGCTCCTCCTCTCCCTTACTTGAACTACAAAAAAAGACCGCAAAGACGAGTCGACGAGAAGAGTCGAAACTTGAATATCTTAGCCAGCGCATGCCCCTGAGGGCCACAACAACAGAAGAACGTGAAATGAAAGGTGCTAGTGATGGCATGTGGTGAGACGTATGAATGAGACCAGACCGCCAGAACGGACGCAACGAAATCGAAGACTGCACACTGCTCATTCGGAAGCCAATACGGTTTCGGGCTCTTCTTCAATGGTCGGTAATCGATCAGATAACCAGTCGCACTCCAAAGCAGTGTGGTATGACGATGGTGATGAAGGAGATGAAGAAGACGGAGATGCAATGTCGCTTTCCGATCCGGCTAAGGGCGTGTACTGATTTTCGGGATGCAGTGAGTCGGCGATATCGTCCTTGACAGCGATCAAATTATCTTTGAGCTTGCCGAGCTCTTCTTTGAGTGCAGAAAAACAGATTCGAATTCCAGAACGGCCTGGTCACAATTCGAGATTCCACATCAGCATTGAATCACTAGCGCTCCTGTTCGAGCTTCGGATGTTGCTGTGCCTCTGGGGAGAAGCGCTGGCGGTGCTAGACCGCACTCGTCGTATGCCGCGTCCTATGACGCCGACCACCTTTGCCACAGGTGATGCAAGTGATAATCGCATCGAACACTGCAACAATGCCTGCGTGGGAGTGTTACTAATAATTCATACTTTGGGACTGGGATGGTGCTGGGAGCACAGAGACCAGGAGAACGGGCGAGTCAGCAACTTACCATTGATAATGACAGAGAAAATGCTTGCGATGGCATTCACTATGGCCATCAGGCAGCTTCCGATAGCATCGACAATCGTCCGGAGCTGTACGTTGATGAGCAATTGAGGTAAAAAGGACAACGACTAACGGGAATGACTGACACAAGAGGCGACGGCACCCATTTTGACGGTCGGTGGTTAAGTTGTAGTGAGAGATGTGGCTGAGAAGTAGCTCTGGAATTGGTAGTGGGATAGTAAGAAGCTTCTCAGATACTGCTGCTGAGTAGAGCGAGGAGACTGTGCTGCTAGGCTGAGGTCAGGAGAGAGAGAGGTAGAGATTGGGAGCAGGACGGTGAAAGTAAGTTAAGGCACAGGAGACTGGTCGTACGGGGGAGGAATGGCCGGCTTGTTTGAGCTGGCAGGAGGAAGCAGCAAGGCTGGCAATACTTTAATAACCCTAGCCCAGTTTGTTTGCCCGGCACGATGTTGATATTGCTATGACGACAGAGATGTGGCACATTTAGTGTCACCACCAGATCTCACGCACGCGTCGTTGCTCCTTTGGGCTGCTGTGATGGAGCGCCTTCCCCTTTGAAGCCATGTCAATGTCCGAGATCGACGTGGCGCCACTCCTTTCTTCATGTTACCAGCCACGTCAATCGGCGATCTGAATTCAGGCTTGACCGCATTGGCGCTTGCTGGGAAAACTTGGCAGTCGCGAGCAAGGGGCCAGTGGTCAAGGACGATGCAATTTCGCAGAGGCCTGAGCTTTCCCGCTTGCTCACATCGAATTCTTGGAAACCTGCAGCTGCTAGCCCGGCCCTAGTCCATCTCCGGCTCCCCAGGCGCTTTCGGCCATGTGGAACAGGGTAGCCACAGCCGTTATCCGTGGCTGTGCGAGCGGGGAACAGCCACTTGTGGCGTTTTACCGCATCACCTCCGCTCCAGCTGACCAGTCGAGGGGGAGTCTACCTTCATACAGTGTCTCATGACGGGCAGCATCCAGCAAGTTGATCTGTTGATCCCCTGGTGACCTGTGCGGTGCGCGTTCAGCGTCAGCTCAAGCACATCTGACATTGGTTCGGCGATTACTGAGATCGTGAGCATAGACGAGCGATCGGCTGCTAGCATGAAAAGAATCGTACCATGATTGGTAAGAAAACGCGTCAATTTGCAGTCATTGGACCCTCTCGGTGTCTCTCTGCGTGATTGTTCTGGCGTAGAGCCGAGACGTCCCTACTATTATGTGAGGATGGTATCTAGCTAAAAGCACTTTGGGAAGGTTACAACGATCGAGTCTGAAAATCTACAGCCTTCACGAAACTCCTTAGAAAGAAGTCCGTGCTTTAGAGCAGCTGCAGTTGATACATGGGATACACTTGCTAGTCTGAGGCGACAGCTGAGGGGATCGTAAGACTTGGGCAAGTGGGTTCAAGCAACATCTGGCTCACTCCAAGTCCACGACAAATGGACCGTCGTCAGCGGCCCTCTCATCATCGATTGTATCGAGCTGTTCTCGAAGGTACCTCAGCTGCAGAGAAAAGACTGTCGGAACCACCGCATTCCCTATCTGTTTACGGATCTCTGTCATTGTGATCCTTGGATCGTCCCACTTGTAATCCACTGGGAATCCCTGCAAAATAGCCAGTTCAAGTGGGGTAATAATCCTTTCTGCAAGTGGATGGCGGACCCATCCATTAGTCGTAACCGTTCTCATCTGCCCGTCAAGTGGTGTAGGTGGTAACTTATCGGGTTTCTTCATCTGATGTGGCTGGTGAAGGCGTCCTAATGGAAGGTTTTTAATCTTGCCAAGAAAATCGCGCGCCGTTCGCCATCGTGGTAGACCCTTTGCTCCGTGTTTGTCGTGCGTCGGAGCTAAAAATTTCGGCAGCTCTTCACCGCCGCTTAGTATAATTAGTATTTTAAAGTCCAGCACAAAGATGTTGGCGACTTACCGAGCAGCAAAGATAAACAGCCTCATTCGTCGTTCCTCTGAGCCATAATCCGCATGATGCATCACCTTTGTGCGGACGCTATATCCATTGGACGAAAACATCCCCAAGAGGGCATGAAAGTAAATTTGTCCATGGCGGGTAAGCATACCATACGTCTGCTCGAGAGTGACAATCCTTGGCCTAATTAGTTCGAGTAGAGATGACACTGAAAAAATAGCTGCAATGTTGTCATCGTCATCTTTTCCCTCCCGAGTTTTTGCCGGTGAGAAAGGTTGGCACGGAGGAGATATATGCAAAATTTCAATGATGCCAACCCATTGGCTTCCATGGTTTCGTAAGAACTCGTCCATCTCCTCGGTATAGACTTGAACAGTAGGAAAGTTTTTGCGATAAGTGATTGTACACTTGACCAATTTATCCACCGCCAAGATTGGCTCAAGACCAGCCAGCTGGGCGCTCATTGAAGCACCGCCACCTCCACTAAACACATCTCCAAACAAACGCTTTAATCTTTGTTGATTGGTCATGACACTAGTGTCCCGCTTTTCTTTACTACTTTGATGAGGTTTGTGGGGCGTGAGACCGTGAGCTGCAAGTAGAGTCGGAATAGGGAACGCATCAACATCGATGGCTTCTTGTAAGGTGCTGCCACTTGATCCAACACCCTCGTCGTCCATGTCCAAATCGATTGCCTTATCCAGACAAGTCCCATCTATGATTTCGTCTCGCTCCTGAAGGCGAAGTTCGGCCAATTCTTTGCGGTACTGTTCAATAACATCGTCAATGCTGTTCCATTTAAGATTTTCCTTCAGTGCCAACCATCTGATCTCCGCTGCATCAATGAATCGATCTCCAGGCAGAAGGATATCCCGACACATTTCCTTCGTTAACGGCGTGAGAACGCGTTCGCAATGCATGTCAGGTTTGTCGAAAAAGAGGTCCGGGCCTGTATAACTCCATCGACAAACCAGGTTGAAATAGTGGAAGACTATTTCTTTGTGTTGGCCTTTAGCCTCAATACGAGTTCGGAAAGAAAGGCTTGGAAAAGCAAGGTTGGTAAGATATAAATCACGCTTTTTCCCGACCTGATCGAGAGAGACAAAAATCATGCGGTCTTCGATTTTGGGGCGCAGCTTTCCATACCCAGGCTGAGGGCTCGGCTTCATATCACTAGGAGGCAGGAGCATGCATACCTCGTTCCTCTTGAATGGCAGCATGCCTTTGATGAACTTAGTTCTGCGGAACAGAAAGCCTTTGAGTATTATCTTGTCACAAGACAAGTCACGATAGATTTCCCAGATCCGAAGGAAGTCTCCGAATGGCAAAATGTCAAGACCCATGGACGCATCTGTTCCGTAGTTTATCTCCACGGTATCACCTCGAGAGATCCACTCAGAGTAAGCCGTCTTACAAGAAATCAGCACTTCTGGTGCCGTAGAGGAGGCGCGTGCTGCTCGCCGGGGGTTTCTCCGAGTTCCTGAGCTAACGGACTTCTCTTCTTGAAAAGACTTTTCGGAAGCTTCAATGCCTAGATTTGCCCAAAGTCAGTAAAACACCTGTGGCAATATGTTGCTTTTTGAAGCCTCAGGATGAAGTGAAAGTGAAAGTGAATTCTCCAATTTGAAGCTAGACTGTGAGGCTCACTCGTGACCATTGCGACATTGGATTATGATGAGAACATGAACCAAATGAACTCACCCAGAGCCAAAGCTCGATCGTCCTCCTCATCCGCACCATTCATATCAATGTGTACAGCCATCGAGATGTCATCGTCAATCTGAAGCATCTCCTCAGGACGACTAAACATCGACGCCATGCCTGGAAAAATTTGAGGCAGACAAGGTAGAGACTAGACGTTCACCCAAGATTGAGGGAGGACGTCAAAGTAGCAGCGATGTGAAATGTGCGAGCTCTTTCTAAGCGAAGGCCCGAGGACAATGCCATTGCCTAAAGTGAATTTCTGCGAGGAGGACCAAAGGGGCGAAGTGTGAAGTGTGAAGATGTCTGCTGAGTTTTGGTAATTGTGAGACTTGGCAGAAGATGTGATGAACCTAATTCGATACTATGACTCATTTCAAGACTGTTCTGTTCACTGAGAGTTCGGCTAATCGCAGAGACTTTGGTCTCTGCTGAATGATCACATGAGAGATTTCCACACTCGGTAGGCCATGCTCACGATAGATGGTATGAAGATCAAACCATCTTCCCCACAGAAGCTGCTAGCACATAGACAGGCACTAGATCTAGTAGACCTCCTTGAGGTGGTAGACCATTGATCATCCCTGAGCGAAGAGAAAGGCGTCACAACGAACCATATTGTAGTTCGAGGCACAAACAAGTTTTAACAAACATTGACGCGAGAAGAACCTTATTCTACGTGTAGACATAGAGCTTTTGATCCCTCTACGCAATCAAATGAAAGTATTTTAGTGGTTCTGTGAGAATACATTCATATGAGATAGCAGGGAGGAATTCTAATCAAGAATTCAGAGTGACACAAAAGCTTACTCCTAGACAAGCACAGAAGACAAGCCAATGCCTTCGAAGCTCCATACCATCAGAATGTCTACTTTCACCACTGGTAGCTGAGATGAAAACAATTCAAATTAATGATGGGTGGGTGGGGGTTGATGAGATGGAAACTTCGGGGAAAGCGGGAAGCCAAGAAACCCCACCACCGAGAAATTGGAGCATTCGTAGCTGAGAAATCGTCTCAACTACCTCTCAACCATGGATCGGGCTGCTTCTCCTCTCTTTGACACGCATGTGTCTCCCCGCACTCCGGTCTTGTTCCTGGCGAACCAAGATGAGCACCAAAGCTTGTCAGAATGCTCTCTAGCCCCTCCACCGGGATCTTTTGACACAGCGGACCCAACGCTCCAACGGAAACCTTTCATGCGCTAGAGCTTGACCTGTGAATCCTTGATCATATCTTGCCTTTTAGCCTTCTGTTCCCGTATGTCTCTGTCCGCAAACTTGATTCCTGGTTCGAAGATCAATTTCCAGTGAAAAGTAAATAGGTCTTAAAAATGCTTGATTCCCTTGCAGATTAAATATATTCCGAACCCTGTCACAACATCCCAAAACATACAGACTTTCATTTTGCATCATGGGCTGACAAGACAAACTCGTGCTAGCTCGGATCGCCAAACATGTGCGGCATCGTCGCATCGATACAGGCTGACCGAGATGCCAACTCTGCCGCCGTCGAAATCCACGATGCCCTCTACATCTTGCAACGTACGTCAGCCAAGCCCATGAAGAATTGTTAATCTCTGGTACTGATGGCATACAGACCGAGGACAGGATGCGTGCGGAATCATGTCTTGCACCTCCAATGGCCGGATATATCAGTGCAAGGGTAATGGTATGGCCTCCAAGGTCTTTCATGACGGGGCAAGAGTCGTCGAACTGCCTGGCTTCATGGCTTTGGCACATCTCAGATATCCTACCAGCGGCAGTCGGCACGCGAATAATGCAGAAGCGCAACCTTTCTACGTCAACGCCCCTCACGGGCTGGGTTTCTCGCACAATGGCAATCTTGTCAACGCAGAAGAGCTTAAGAGATACCTTGACCAGGACGCTCATCGACACATAAATACCGACAGTGACAGCGAATTGATGCTGAACATCTTTGCGAGTGAATTGGAGGAGACGAACAAAGCAAGAGTGAACGCGCAAGATTGTTTTGCCGCCCTGGAGCGAATGTATAAGAGATGTGTTGGAGGCTGGGCTTGCGTTGCAATGATTGCAGGATATGGCATCATGGGCTTTCGCGACTCATACGGAATTCGACCTTTGGTGCTGGGATGGAAGGAATCTCCCTCAGGTACGGGCATGGACTACATGTTGGCGTCCGAAAGTGTCGCGCTAGAAAGCTGTGGATACCGAAACTTTAAGGACATCCAACCTGGGGAAGCGGTCATTATTCGCAAGGCTACGATCAAAGAGCCGCTGCAAGAGCCAATCTATCATCAAGTCGAGACACAGAAAGCGTACACCCCAGATATTTTTGAATACGTCTACTTCGCTCGACCGTCTTCAACAATCGATGGCATCTCCGTATATCGAAGTCGCCAAGAAATGGGCTACAAACTAGCCGAGCGCATCAGGTCCCAGCTCGGTCCGCAAAAGCTGAAAGAGATTGACGTTGTTATCCCGATCCCGGAGACATCCCTAATCTCCGCTTACGCGGTGTCCAAATCTCTCAAGAAACCATATTGCCAGGCTTTTGAGAAGAATCGCTATATTTTCCGCACCTTCATTATGCCAAATCAAAAACAGCGTCAAAAGGGCGTGCGAGCCAAGCTTATCGCCATTCCATTGGAGTTTCAGAACCGCAATGTCTTGCTCGTCGATGATAGCATCGTTCGCGGAACAACAAGTCGGGAGATTGTTTCCATGGCCCGCGAAGCTGGCGCTAAGAAGGTGTACTTTGCGAGTTGTGCGCCGCCCATCACACATGCACACATTTACGGCATTGATCTGGCGTCAACTTCGGAGCTCATTGCATATCATCGTTCTTCCGACGACATTGCAAAACACATTACCGCTGACGGAGTCATCTATCAAGAACTCGACGATCTTGTCTCCGCCTGTGCAAGTCTCTCTCCTCGCCTACCTTCCGAACAGAAGTTTGAAGTTGGCGTCTTCTGCGGCAAATACGTAACCCCTGTCACTGACAGGTATTTCCAGCATCTTGAACAGCTACGGGGTGAATCTAAAGTCATGAAAAAGATTGAAGAAGCCCGTCAAGCAGTGATGCAGGGGGTCGCCGGTGCCGAAGAGGTCCGACTGGCGTCCAATGGCGCTGTTGTGGACGAGTATGGCAACATCTTTCCGGCGAGCAACGGGGGTACGGCTGAACAAAAGGAAGCCGGGGGTAGCGCCAATGGGACGATGAGGACAACGGAAACGGACGGCAAGACACAGCGAGTCAACAGCGATGCGCAAATCCGCATCAGCCAAAGTCAGGATATTAGTTTGCACAATCTCAATGACTATGAAAGATCATAGACGGAGCACATGCACTTTTTCAACCGTCGGACACATGATACAGGGTATACAATCCAGGATGGATAATTCAGAGCGTTGGAGGATAATGTGACTATGTGTTCTAGGTAGATTGGCGCAGCGAAATTAAAGGCCTCAGTCTCGCACTATACTCTATGCAATACTCTCGCAATGTAGAAGGGGACTGGCCCTTTGAATACATGGCTTTTACTCATATTTATCATGCTGAGTTCTTGAGCCTCCATGTCCTGTCTGCCAAATTCTTTGTAGGCTCTTTACCTATAGCTCAGGTCCAACTCTCATGCCTGGTGCTTTGAATATTCGGCCGCCCTTCCAGACGTGTGTCACATTTTCAGTCTTCGAGAGGATCTCAATATCGTCGAGCGGATTCTCGGACAAGCCTATAAGGTCAGCGTCAAATCCTTCTCTTATCTGTCCAGATTTGGGAGCCATCTTTGATCCAAGCGTTAAGGGACCTCTTGCGGTTGCAGCTTCGATGGCTTCCAAACAAGTCATTCCAGCGTCAACGGCATACTTCAACTCCTTCCCGTCATTGCCATGGCTTAAATCACTGTTCGTCAGGCTGAGGCCCAGGTCTGTCCCAAGCGCAATAGTCACCCCCTTTTGAACCGCCAATGCATATGCTTTTGCGTGATGCTTTGCTGTCTCTAGTATCTTCTGGTAACTTTCTGGATTCATTAATTCGGGATGGTTCACACCATTCTCAACGATCGTCCGTGTTGCAACCAATATCGCGTCCTTTTCTTTCATCATGTCGCAAACCTCTTCATCCAAGTACGTCCCATGTTCAATCGTCTTCACTCCCGCCTCCAAACACTGGATAATCCCCGACTTCCCATGACAATGTGCTGCTACAAGCCGCCCCGCCCGCCCTGCCTCCTCCACCATTGCCTCCAGCTCCTCCACCGACCACGCCGCCTGCTCCGGGTCGTCTCCCGTACTCAGCACGCCCCCCGTCCCTGCAACCTTGATCACCTTGGCGCCCCTTCGAATGCACTGCCGCACTGCCTTCCGGCACTCCGCCACGCCATCCACCACCCGCATCGGCACTCCCGAGTCAACGGCCTCCTGCAGCCAGGCCTCGCGCAGCACACGCGAGTCCCCGTGGCCGGCCGTGGGCGACATCATCGCCACGCTCGAGTAAATGTTCGGCCCCACGACCTGGCCCTCCTGCACCGCCGTCGCGAGTTGGGGCCCGTAGCCGCCGACCTCGCGCACGGAGGTGAAGCCTGCGTTCAGGGTGCGCGCGGCATCCGTGGCGATGCGGACGCCGGCCAGGGCGGGCGGCGTGAGCGCAATGTCCTCGGCGGAGTAGTGGGTTTTGCCGAAGTAGTGGACATGGCAGTCCCAGAGGCCGGGCAGGAGGACGGGGACGGAGGTGCTGGGAATAGAGGCTGAGCTGGGTTGGGCGCGGAATGAGGATGTAGGGTTGATGGAGTGGATTTGGGAGTCTTTGATGATGACGGTCATGTCTCTGCTGGGTTGACCGCGGCCGGGGATGAGGAGCTTGGCGTGGATAGCGTGCATATTGGCTGAAGAGCCATGTCCAGTAGATGTGGACGCGGAATGAGTGACTATTGTGTGCGTGCAAGAATTGCGAGTCATTTTGATCGCGCGATACAGCTTCAATCAGGCGCAGACTATGGATAGCAAGGTGGAAGGGAGACGTGAGAAAAGCACGGATTTGCAATTGTGATTGGGACTCCGCTCAGGAAGTGGAAAGCAGAACTTTCCCAGAAACTTACCTGACGGCATTCTCTCCCGGCTGCCAAGCTTTGATGGAAGATCTGCTATGCATGGTCAAATGTTCGACCGGTCATGAATGCAAATAGGAAGGTGTCTGTAGTCAGTGGGGGGAACTATTAGCTCGGACCCTGCATCTGAAATATCAATCTCCTTCTTTCGAACTCATTTACGGACCCTGTCTCTCGGCCATGGCTGAACTCACGCCAATCATAGGCCGTGGTAAGGTGCACAGTAGGCAGCTCCAGCAGTTGAGAAAGCAACGTAAGCGAATGCTCTCATACGACAAGCCTCCCAAAGGCAAGCGTCAAAAGATCGACAAGACTCCTCTACGGCTAGAACATCTACCATCCGAGCTACTGCAGGAAATCTTCCTTTACAGTTGCGAGATAAATCTTCCCCTGGCTTCACTCCAACTGGCCAGAAAGCTTTCGCACGCACACCTTTACATGTCCCTTTGTTTGCAAGCACTGTTCAAGGATGATTACTTTCTTTTAGACCCAGATAAGGCGTACGACAATCAAGACTTGGCAGATGTCGAACTCGACGCAAACGAGTGTCTAGCGGCTGGTGAAGAGTCGACTTTGCAATCTGATGTGCTGAAGACACGGTGGTTTGGCTGGGACTTCTATCGTAAATATCTCGAAAATGCCTTCAATGCAAGCCACAAAAAGCACGGAAAATGGATCTCGAAAGAGCAAAATGCTCAGCATGAATCGCCTTCACGTTTACAATCATCAAATCGTCAGTCCATCTACGAAAGGAAGATGGAAGAGCCTCAACGCATAGACCTCGAAGCTGGAGACTTGACCGTGCGCAAGGAACCTCAATACCGCTGGTTCAGACTCCTTCCGAATTGCCGTATTCCTGATAAAGTCCTACGCGTACCTTTTGGCCACGACCAATACACATTTCTGAAGACGCTTGTGCGCGCTGGTGCGGTTGTGGATTGGTATGGCACTGCGGCTGGAGAGCTAGCAGAAGCGGCCTTGGAACATGCAATAAGGGAGGGTAGTGCAGATCTGGTAGATCTACTTTTACACGAAGCGATCGGCATTCCATGGAAAGAGAGCTACTTGGAACAAGCATATCGCGAACAAGCACGGCGATCCAAAGATGACTTTGCGCCGATAATAATGCAGCTCACGGAAAGGAGGGAGCGCGATGGACATCAACGTGGAGGGCCTTGAGAAATGACTTCTTTGAGTAGGGGGGCTTCGGCCGATGCTTTGGAGATCGTCTCCATCTGTCGGGTGGTACTTTGGTCATGCGAAGGAAGCAATAAGCCAGCACGTTACAGTGCACACCGCCTGTTTAGGACGACTCCAAAGCTCACAGACTTCGGTGACGATGTTCGACTTTTTAAACCCCAAGCGAAGACAGCTTTATCTAATACGCTACGCTGATGGCTCTTCTCCCGGCTCATTCCTTGTGCAGTAGAATCGGAATTTTTTTGGCCGTCCAATTCAAACAACAAGGTTGGCTTACTGGATCAGTTTTGGCTCTTGGTACCTATTTCTCAAAAGAAAAAAGTCGCTAGTAAGTGTGGAATCACTTGGGCACAGGTAGTAGATGAGCAATCTTACATACTCATGTGGACCAAATCCTGTGATTGGCTGAGATATGCGGATGACTCACGTAAGGCTTCACCGAGTACCTACTTTAGCAAAGCTTTTCAGAGCCAAGCCTTGGCTGCGGCTGGGATTTTGATACTGTGCTGGATGAGACTTGCAAGGAATTTCTCTCCTCTTATTATCCACGTGCCTCGCTGTTGACCGATCTCCTTCAATCCATATACCTTTCCTGAAGCCGGCACCCAGCAACGACTATGGCGGATGTTATTGGCACGATTGCAGCATGCATTGAACTCGCCGAAAGAATTGCAGGCTTAGTCAAGAAGTTTGCGGGGGCCCGGGAACGCATCCAGACTATTGCAAGTGATGTATCTCTTCTGGAGAGTATTCTCAAACAACTCGACGAGATCCTCCACCCTGACCCAAGTGCTGGCACCACTGCTGCACGCCTCAGTCCCCACGGTCATAAAAATGCCTTCACAGCCGCTCAACGCTGCAAGGAAATTTTCCGCAAGATTCGAGAAGAACTAGTCAAAACCCTTTACGACAAAAGATTCCAGGCAAAACTAGCTCGTGGCGAGTCCATCTCCGTAAACTGGGCTGTGAGGCTATTCTGGATTTTCAAGGAATCCAGCATCTCTGAACTGCGTGAAGAGCTCAGCCACTCCAAACAAGACATTATGCTAAGCCTGTCGGTAATTCAATTATCCATTGCTAAGCAGCCGGCACAGTAAGAACCGGAGCGCCAACTTTGATGTTGAAGTATTGTGGAAGAGCTCATCGATTTCCAAAGGGAACTAGATCGCCTAAGAGTCACTATCGAGTTGATTTGGGCTCACCAGCAAGCGAAGAACGCACCTCCAACACTGCCGCCGTTCGACGCCGATTCGACATCAGCTATCACAAGCGGTCCTACGGGCGACAAAGATCTCGTTATCTCGGGCAATGGAACTAGTCCTCAGAAGTGTGCACGCATGAAAATTGAAAGGGTTTCAAGGTCTCTGATTTCACCAGAGATCCTTGATGAAGAACTCATCCGTTGGCTTAACGATCCAGTAAGCTCGTTACGCCAGTTAGTAATTACGGAGGTCCTGACTGCACTTCTCCAGTTTGAACAAGGGATGATTACCATTTACGATGAGCTGAGCGAAGGCGAATTTCGAAGATTATGTGAACGTAGTCGACCGCGTCCGCTTCAACGAGCCGAACGAGAACGGTTGACTGGCCGGGTGCTCCAATCAGCTACGCCAGAACCAGCGCAAATTTGTGTGGTGGAGAGAGTGGAGGCGAAACCAAGCCCTACTTTCTGTCATCCATCCGAAGACATTGTGGACATTCTCATTAATGAGTGGACGCTTCCACCAAATGGTCCAAATGACACGCTTTCTTCAGAAGTGCCCACTCCCGGAAAGAAACACGACTTGGCTGAGGCGAAGCCTGGGGAGGGCCAATCTTCACCATTGGCCTCACGAGAATGCGGACGTTTTTTGTACAAGGGAGAATGGATGTACAGCTGTAAATCATGTGGGAAGGGTGATGACAAAGTTTTCTGTGAAGACTGCTTCAACTCGACGGACCACACGGGCCATATCAAGGAGAGGAGAAGAGCGCAAAACAGCCAGGGTTATTGCGATTGTGGACAGGTCAACGCAGTGAAGAAGCCGTTGTATTGTAGCATCCATGGCTGGTATGACAGTCGCGGTCCTCTTGACTTGCACTGAACACTGCAGGTCAGGCTCCGTCTCCAATTGCCGACGAACTTGTTTCCGAAAGTAAATCATCAAACGTTTTGATCATTTCTACACCTAGAGGTAGATTGGTTGTGATTTTCTCAGCTTCGCTGTGACATCAACGCTCAGCGAAAAGCAACCAGAGATCGCATTCAGAAGGGTCTCGAGGCTTGCCCCGAATGGTTAATCCAGTCTTGTTTTGGCGGGACAGAGGAGGCTCTGATTCCGTGTTTTCCGTAGGCAAAAAGAGCTTGACTCGCATGACCGGCCTCAAAGTATTTCGACTCTGCCCCGCCCTCAACCCCGCCATGCATTGTCGTCATTTTTCCTGGCCGAATCAAGGATGTTGGTTTGGAGATACACTTGCTTTGATTACTTAAACATGCTTTGCGCAAAGGTCGACTCTCAACCTCAATTCGCGGTTTCAAATCGGCATGGGCTCACAACAGAAAGTAGCAGTAGCTGAAATCGCGAAACATGCCAAAGCTGAAGATTGTTGGGTTGTGGTCAATGGAAAGGTCTACGATCTGACGGCTTTTGCACCAAGCCATCCAGGTGGTCCTGACAGTGGGTAGTGCACGGCGTACACTTGACCGACAGGCAACAGCTAAGAGATTATGCAGTGATCTACAAGTACGCCGGCAAAGATGGTTCGACGACATATAACCAGTTCCACGCAGAGGACCTCATCGAGAAGGAACTTTCGGACTCGGAAAAAAAGGGTTTCCTCGACGAGAGCACGATAACGGAAACGTGGATCAACGCGCAAAAGGAAGAGACGGTCTCTTTCGCTGATCCAAATGCGAAACTACCGCTGTCTTCCATGATCAACCTGGATGACTTTGAACGTGCGTTCGAGAAGACGGGGTCACAGAAAGCCCAGGCCTACATCTCTGGCGCGTCAAACGATCTACTTTCCCTCAATGCCAACAAGCTCTTGTGGCAGAAACTCTGGTTCCGGCCAAGAGTGATGCGTAATGTTTCCCACGTTTCGACCACGACACGCATGCTTGGCTGCGACGTTTCCATGCCCGTCTGGATTTGCCCTATGGGCATTGGCAAAACGGCAGGGCCTGAAGGCGAGAAGGCGCTAGGTGCTGCTGCAGCTTCGAACGGCATCATCCACTGCATCTCCACTACCGCTTCCTATGGCCCAGAAGATATCATTGCCTCGGCGCCGAAGACGCACCCGTTCTTCTTCCAGCTGTACGTTGACAAGCAGCGCCACAAGACTGAGGCATTGCTGCACAAGCTGAACGGGATGGAGCAGATCAAGGCCCTGTTCATTACTGCGGATCTCGCCGTAGTATCAAAACGGGAAGCGGACGAGCGCGTTAGGACGCAAGTCGTTGGATCTGTGTATTCCCAGGGCGCGAAGTCGAGCATTGACAGCAAGGGGGGAGGCGTTGCGCGCAGCACAGGATCTTTCATTGATCCGGCACTGTCGTGGGATGACATCGCGTGGGCACGAAAGCACTCCCGGCTCCCCATTGTGGTGAAGGGCATCCAATCCGCTGCCGACGCAAAGACGGCCATGACCATGGGATGCGATGGGATTGTGGTGTCGAATCACGGCGGCCGTGCATTGGATGGTTCGCCAGGCACAATACTGGTGCTCTTGGAAATTCGAAGAGATTGTCCTGAAGTTTTTGACAAGATGGAAGTTTTCATTGATGGCGGTGTGAGGCGAGGATCCGACGTATTGAAAGCGATCTGTCTTGGTGCGAGAGGAGTGGGTGTTGGCAGACCCTTTCAATGCTCAATCAGCTATGGGCAGGAGGGGGTGGAAGCCGCAATTTCAAGTAAGTCAAACTCGAAGGGAAATTTGATTCAGAGATAGTGCTGATAAATCGCGTTTGCAAAAGTCCTTTACGATGAAATCGAAACGGCAATGCGCTTATGCGGAATCACCAGTCTCGATCAGGTCCGCGGAGACTTGTCCTGGCTGAACACTTCGGAGTTGGAGAAATTGCTCCCAAGAGATTGGAGCTCACGTTCATGGATTTCCAATAAGTTATTTGCAAGGCTATGACTGGAGATACTTGAACAAGAACCATTTGCGTCGCCCATGTTTCCGGCGCTGCACAAGGTTTGTGATACGGCGTGCGTATGACGCTGGTTTGAATTAGCCACAATCTTATTTTGAGTAGCATCTGGCTGATCGTATCTGCAATCGTTCAGTTATCAGCACGGAGCTGAGTGCATGTAGACCATCTGACCAGTACATTTTTTGTGCGTTTCCTGTTGCCAGTGATCCACCTTAATTAAGGCTAGGCTTTGAATTGCTGGTATCCTCGGTCGTCAGCCAAAGCTCTTGACCGTTTCGACCTCCCGCTTGGACATTGGTATGAACCGTGCCATATTCAAGAGAAGAGGATGAATTCATGCACTAAGCATAGGTGCGTATCCAACATAGTTGCTCTACGTGTAAGGCGCCCGTTTCGAAGCAAGGAATGAGTCACTTCAAATATTCCATTGCGGAGGCCTCACAGTCTCGAAGAGTTCGTCGACGCTCGGTTGCTTCTCAATCATGCCTTGCTCCCACAAAAAGCGTACCAGTGTCTCCAACGTTGGGCGATTTGCGTCCACGCCATACGGCCAAGGATCGCCGCCAGTGTCCTTGAAGACGTCTTCTATTTCGTCAAGCTCAGCTGGAAGCCATGGCAGCATGTAACGCAGCGCGCCAAGAAACTTCATCCGTTGGAGGGCGAGGTTCTTGGACTTGGAGAACGCATCGTAGAGCGAGCTCGGAATCCAAGGCTGCTGTTCGACGAGAGAGCGTTTGATGCAGACGAGATGCATAATGGGAAAGAGTCCATGCTCCTTATAGTACTTCTTTTCTGCCTCTTTGAAGTCCGGAAAGAGGCGCTTAACGTTGCTGGCCTTGCCGAAATTGGTCGGCAGGTCGGCACCAATGGTCGCCGCAATCTCGCCGTCCGCGAGGAGGTCCGAAAGCGACTTTGTCGACGAACTGTTGCGGCTGATCTTCACAGTCTTCAGCGGTGGCAGAACGGTAGGCTTCCCATGCGCGCCTGGCTCTTCTATTGCGCCCTCAACCCATTCAATCTTGGAAAGGTCGACGCCTTCTTGAGCCAGCAGGCCACGGATCCAGACGGCGGCAGTCATAGTGTAAAGTTGGACTCCAACTTTCTTGCCTTCGAGATCTTTTGGAGATTTGACAATGTCTGAGTTGACGGCAATGAAGCCATGTCGAAAGACTCTGCTGGGAAAGACGGGTAGAGCAGTGAAGAAGCGTTCGCCGGCGGCGTAGCGGCAGATGTATTCACTGGACGACATCTCACTGCAGTCAAATTCATGGCCACCTTGCATGCGGTCGAATACATCTCGGGGGTGATTGATAGTGATGAAATTGAGATCGATGCCCGAAGGTTTGACCTCGCCGGTTTGGAGCGCAAGCATGCGGTCGTAACCGGCACAGGCAAACGAAAGCGGGACTCTGGATGTCATGGCTGGAGTTCATCAATGGTGTCTCTTCATGCTCTCGGAGAACGTTGTGTTTTGAACGAATGCATGCTGGACTTGACGCGTTTCTACCGGGCAAGCTAAATACAGTCTACCCCGCCGAGATCGGCAAGCTTACTCTCGATGCTGGTGATGCCCCGCGACGAAGCATAATCGCCACGACAGTTTCGGCGGTTGTGAACGGCAGACATGATCGAGCCGTCCGGAACTGGATTGAAGCAAGGCTAGCATTGGACCTGCTCTGCTGCAAGACAGATGCTGCCATCATTTTTCTGATGCAATGAGACGCATGGTCAGGGACTTTACAGAGCGGTCGAGGATTGAATGAAGAGGTGTTGAGGTGGTGAAGCAAAGGAGGCACAGACCAGAGAAGACACCAAACCTATCTCGACTCCATCCGGTCTTTGTGCCTTGGCTGCGCACATCCTTCTTCAGCGATGGCTTCGAATGACGGTTACCTGCATGAACTCCAGCTATCCTGGCTGCTATATACACGCTAAGTCGGATGCCTCCCATGCTGCCCCGGTCTGGGCCGACACGCGACTCCCAAATTGACTCCATCTTCCGCGGGCTTGCCGTTACCTACTTCTTCGTTGCTCTCCTACTAATGTAGCTAAAGTAGTAGGTAGGTAAGCAGTCACGCTTTCGTGCGTCATGCGCTGATAGATAGGCCAGCTCACTTCGTGGCACGTTGCTCGAAGTCCTTGAATGTCGCGCATCACAAGGCTCACCATACGTTGTCGTGTTGGGCGTCGGTTGGAGACTCGACGCAGAGCAAGGATGGCAAGCAAGTGTGGGAAACTTGGTAAGAATGAGGCGCTGATAAGGCTGCGTACTGTACCTGCAACATGCATGTACGCGCAGGATACGTACTTTCTCTCGAATCGGTATAGATGCTGGCAGGGGACCTCGTAGCTCAAAGGCAAGTCACTGCAAACCAGCGCCAGCCGATTGGATTGCTCGGCTGCGTACTTGCATCTCATCTTTGCCCGACCCGGCTATCATGTCCTCGTCGGCCTGTCATTCGCGAATCACGGCCGCGAATGATGACGGGCTTCAAAAGATCGAATTTCGATCTTCTCTTGGGCGAGTCTTCATGCCCGCCCCATCGTCATCTCTAAGCAGGCACCCGCTTTCTTCTAACATATTCGCTACTTCTGGCTTACGTCCGATAGCACGGTTACCTCGTGCTTCTATTGAGACATAATCCGCTATAGGTAGTTTCCGTTTACTCAAAGTCTTGTGCCTTCCACATCGTTCACTTTCCGCTACTCCACACACCCGAGTCATTGGATCTATTCAGCTCACGCTCCTGCCATCCTTGGTCCAATCTCGTATTGCTTCAATAATCGAACCTTGATTATCCTTCGCTGCTTTCTAAACAGACTTGTGCTGCCATTTTCAGACCGCAGCACTCGTTTGGGACTCAACTATGGAGGAAAAGAATCCGATTAATCTGACGCATAATCGCCCGTCTCTGGCAGAGTCTTTCGGTGAAAAGACACTTGACGCCGACGCTCTCAAACTCGCCGAGTTGGGCTACGCGCAAGACACGAAACGCAATCTTAGTGTCTGGTCCGTCCTCGGCGTCGGTTTCTCTATTACCAACTCCTGGCTTGGTATCGCGTTGGGACTTGCCTCTGGCATTAATTCTGGGGGCCCCATCTTGGTCATTTATGGCCTCATTCTCATGGCTCTGATTGCTGTCTGTGTGGGTGTGAGCCTAAGCGAACTGGCGAGCGCTCTTCCCAATGCAGGTGGACAGTACTTCTGGACCAACGAGTTGGCCCCGAAACGGTTTGCAAACTTTGCGAGCTACTTGACCGGCTGGTTTGCGTGGGCTGGTAGTGTCTTTTCCACCGCAAGTGTAGCACTGTCAACGGGCAGCGCTTTGGTTGGATGCTATCAGCTGGGCCACCCTGACTTGTAAGTATATGTTGATAAACAAATATGACTTTGAAGGATGGTAAGAAAGGCTAAGATATATACTACTTCCTAGCGTCATAGAACCTTGGCATGTCTTTGTTGCCTACCAAGTGGCAAATCTCTTCTGTTTCTTGTTCAATACCTATGGTCGCGTCTTGCCTGTGGTAGGACATGCGACCTTCTACTGCTCATTGATCTCATTTTTCATCACCATGGTCACCGTTCCCGCTGTGGCTCCTACTCATCAGCACGCCAAATTTGTTTTTGCAACTTTCATCAACAACACTGGCTGGTCGTCGAATGGCATCGCGTTCATCGTGGGCCTCGTGAATACCAATTGGTGTTTTTCATGCTTGGATGGCGCTACGCATTTGGCCGAGGAAGTCCACAGACCAGAGCGCATGATTCCGATCGCTATCATGGGCACTGTCGCTATTGGATTCGTGACCAGCTGGTTCTGGAGCATCAGCATGTTCTTTAGCATTGTGGGAGATTTCGACATGATAACGAACTCCGCCACGGGAGTCCCGCTCCTGCAGTTATTCAAGAATGCGGCAACCAGTATCGCTGGCGCCACTGTCCTGGAGGCTTTGATCGTTGCGTCGGGACTCGGCTGCCTGGTTGCATGCCACACGTGGCAAAGCCGGCTGTGCTGGAGCTTTGCCAGAGATCGAGGAGTTCCAGGCCATCAATACTTGAAACGAGTTACGCCCGGCTGTGACGTGCCCATTCCCGCGCACATCACCAGCTGCCTTCTCGTCGCAATAATAGGTTGTCTATACTTGGCTTCCTCCACGGCCCTCAATAGGTAAGCATCGTCGAAGGAGTTTCGAAGTCGCAAGGGAGCCACCGCAATGTCATACTGATCTCATGTATTACAACAGCGTAATTGCCGCACTCCTTGTCCTCCTATACGTCTCCTATTCCATACCGGTCATATGCCTTCTTGCCAAAGGACGCAACACCTTTAAACACGGTCCATTTTGGCTGGGATCATTCGGCCTGTTCTGCAACATCATACTACTTTTGTGGACCGTCTTCACCATCGTGATGTTTAGCTTTCCTTGTAAGCCTTTCTTCCGCCTAACACAGGCATAGAATGGTAGTCAATCTTTAAAGGGTTACAGTACTGATCAGACCGGACAGATTCGATGCCAGCAACGGCTGATACGATGAACTACGTATCGGCAGTATACGCGATAGTCTGCATCATCGTTGGCGTGGACTGGGTATTACGTGGGCGTTGGGACTATCGTGGTCAGGCTGCTCGAAGGGCTGAAGCTGAAGACATGGTCAGACGGGAGACGACAGGCCGCTAGGAGACAGCACCAGTAGAGAAGATTGTAGGAATGACGAAGACGAAAATGATGTCGCATGAGCGAGAATTTTGGCAAGGCACGCAGCTCCCCGAAGAAGCTGTATTCTTTTAGAATCATTCGCCAAAGGCACTAAACCTTTCTAACCACGCCATTGCACTTTCCATGTCTCTTTCCAAAACCGCTTTTCGACCCCCATCTCGCATCCTGATCTTGCACTCGAATCGTTGTGGCCGAATGTTGAAGCCTTGAGTGTATGCAGAGATATCGTAGTCTTTCCTTGTTTTCCCTTCCGCAGGCAGGAAATCAAAGGTCCAGATCAGCTTAGCAAGTGCGATGTAAAGCGTGTTTACTGCCAGGTCGGCTCCTGGACAAATGCGCCGGCCCCAGCCAAATGACGAATGTCCTTTGGCGGAGGGATGACTTTTTCCGGTCAGTCCTGGAGCAGTAGGATTGGAACTCGGTATTGTCTTCTCTACAATCAAGTACTCGGGTAAATCGACGGATCTGGATGTTTTCCCCATCTCAAGTTCTAAAAATCTTTTTGGTTCGAACAGATGTGGGCTGGGGTAGTAATCATCATGCAGATTGATCGCCCAGTTGTTTCCTAGTATTGTCGTGCCTTTTGGTATCCACTTGCCTCGATACCAGTCGCTCTCTGTGTTTGCATGCGGCGTCCCTCCCAGTACAGCAACTGGTCTCCATCTCAGCACCTCCTTCACCAATGCCCGTAGATATGGTAAATTTGGCTCGTCAGCAAATGTGGGAGCTCGATCCGTTCCGACTACTGCATCCAGCTCCTTTTGTGCTTGCTGCAATGCGGATGGATGTGTCACAAAGGCCAATACAGCCGAACACATTGTGCTTGCTGTTGTGTCGCTTCCGGCTCCGAACAGTGAAGCTGGCACGAATGCAAAATCTCGTTCGCTTAGTGGAATATGCTCTTCCTGCTTCATCTCCAACAGCATCTTTGTCAGGCTATCGGGAACCTGCTCCTTCCCCCCAGCTTTCGCTTCAACCCTCTTCAAATCATCCCTGACCACGTCTATCAACGCCATGTTTGCAGCCGCCTCCCGCCTTCCCATCTGCTTAATCTTCGCCTTCCACGGGGCCAGGAATTCAGGGATGTACTTTAGCACCGGAAAGGATTCAACGAGATATGCGCCGGGCACGTTAAGTGAGGCGGAGAAGTGCATAAACTCGAAGCGTTGACGGATGACCTGAGCGTTGAGGCTGTCGATGCGGTGCCCGTACGCGACGCAGAACACAATGCTTGCGGTAAACCGCTCAAAAAGGCGATCCCAATCCCATTTGCGCCGATCCGAGGGGTCATTGGAAAGATCTAGGAGCTGCGCGCAGAGACGCGTGGCTTCGGCTTCCTGCGTAGGCTTGTACAGGCGCAATGCCTTGGGCGTCAGCGCCGCATGCAGGAGTTTGCGGCGAATGCTCCACTCCTTGCCGTAAGGCTGCACAAGGATGCTGCCCATTTCCCACAACAGCTCGCCCATGGCGACGGTGCGCGGTCGGCTGCTATATTTGTTGCTGCGCTTCTCCAGCAACTCATAGGTGATTTGGGGATCCGAAATGACGATCGTTGGACGTCGTCCCTGCCACATGGTGAACATAGGACCATATTTTCGAGACCATTGCTGGAAGACTAGCCATGCCGAGGATTTGGGAAGAATCGATGCGTTTCCAAGAAAAGGTATGGGGATTGGACCCGGAGGCATCAGCAGAACACGGCAAAGATCATAAATTAGAACGTAGAAAAATGGTACCAGGACAAGGCTCAGAAAAAGCCATGGCAAGGAGAGACATCGCCTTAACAGTTCAAGCAACTCGTTGGAATTGGATGGCATGTTGGCAAGTACGCTGATAAATTAGAAAGAGACCTAACTTGCAGTGCTTCTATGTTGGATCAGCCTGCAGTGTTGTTTTCCTGGAATTGTAGTGTCAATGAAAGCCGGCTCATGAATTATTCTACACCACAACTGCCGGTCCAGCGAGTCTTTAGGCGCACGCTTTAGCAATGCATGCAAGATAGTTGGGCCGGTGAGGGGCTTCGCATACTGGACATGTGGGGTTCTTTTGCGGATCTTTTCCGCTTCTTGCTTGGGGTAGGAACGCTGCGAGTATTTGGTACGGACTTTGATTCGTCACATCCTCTGCAGCAATCTGCCTCAGTTACTCTTGCTTGTTGCGCGACCTGATCTCACTTCTGTAGGTCTATATGCCCTTTTTTCCCCCCAAGTGGTGGTCTTGATTGCGTTATGAAAAGCTCAGTCTCCTAGTCGTTCATTGAATATTTAGATGAAATGTTGTAAGAAAATATGCCCGTCTTCGACCCTCCTGCCAAGCCTACCGGCATCAAAGTTATTATTGTTGGTGCGGGCTTTGCAGGCCTCACTGCCGCGATTGAGTGTCTCCGTCATGGCCACACCCCTATGATACTGGAGTCGTTTCCAGAGCTAAAGATCCTGGGGGACATCATCTCTTTCAGTGCAAATTCTGGCCGCATATTCCAACGCTGGCCCGGAATCGAAGAGCGCCTCGACCCCATATGTCATCAATCCAACGGCATTGTTTTCAAAACCTACGACGGAGAATACCTGCTAACACAATATTGGGAGAAGGAGGAGGCATATGGAAAAAGATTCAACGGACACCGGGGCGAAATACATGAGATTGTGTATGAATATGCCAAAGAGTTGGGTATCGAAACTCGGTTAGGACAGCAAGTTTTGGAGTATTGGGAGACGGAGACAGAGGCAGGTGTCATTGTTAACGGAGAGAGAATCGCAGCGGATATAGTATTGGCGGCAGACGGCGTGAGGTCGAAGGCAAGAACTATTGTGTTGGGATACGAAGACAAGCCTAAATCTTCGGGGTGAGTCAATACAGGGCCACGCGGTCCGGGGGGAGATGGCCGCGAACTGACTTGCGCTGTTCACGAGATAGATACGCCGTTTATCGAGCTTGGATGGACTCCGATGAGCTTGCAAAGAACCCACTGACGGCCAGCCTGGTCGTAAACGGTGACACTCACACAGGCTGGCTGGGCCCTGATATCCATTTCCTGGCCGCGTCGATCAAAAATGGAAAAGAGTTCAGCTGGGTATGTACCCACAAGGACGAAGCAGATGTTGAGGAATCTTGGCAAACCCCAGGCTCTGTTGCGGACGCGGTGCGAGTATTGGATGGTTGGGATCCTACCACTCATGCGATAGTGCGCGCTACGCCGGCCGATAAGCTTGTAGACTGGAAGCTCGTGTACCGAGAGCCTCTTCCAACATGGCTGTCACCAAAGAAACGCATTGCTCTCATAGGTGATGCAGCCCATCCCTTTCTTCCTACCTCAATCCAAGGGGCAAGCCAATCAATGGAGGATGGCGCATGTATTGCGATTTGCTTAGTTTTGAGCGGGAAAGAGCAGGCTCCGATGGCACTACGTGCTTTTGAGCGGATACGATACGAAAGGGTGAAGAAAGCCCAAGCAACCGGAGTGTCGACTAGGGATACCTGGCATAAAGCAGACTTTGATCGCGTCAAACGGGACCCCGAGTCCATCAAGCTCAAAAGGGAGGCGTGGCTGCTCGATCACGACGCAGAGAGACATGCGTCTGATAGCTTCGAAAAGGTTGTCGCAGAACTGCGAGCAGAGGATACACAGCTCTCAAGGTTATAGAGACGATCAGCTGTGAGGACCGTAAGTGGCCAAAGTATCAACACGGTGCATGCCTGGGTCCGAGGTGCTTCCGGAGCAGCATTGCTCGGGGCGACTTTCAAGCAAAGTCTTCTATACATTTCAGAGGCTTGCGTCCTCCCGCGATCAAGCAATCAACGCAGAAAGACAGCAAAGATTGGGTGACAGTTCGACGGTCGCTGGAGGGTTGCCAAAGCTTCTTGATTACATAAGCGCATCACGTGTTATCACCAAGGCCTGCCTATAGCGTCAGCGTCTCAGCGTCTTTATTTGTCGCGCTTTTGTTCCGCTGATCTGCGTCTTACGGACCGCTGGTCATAGTATTTTACCGTCCTGCTGATCGTGCCAGGGTTCCCCACAGCACGGATCGCATAAAGTTAATGGCAACCGTCTAGCGTTGCCTTGTTCTAGAATCCTAGTAGGTCGGCAGTTGCAGATGCGGAGGAGCTGGGAACTGTAGCTGCTGTCACTCGGCTGCTGCCATCCAGATCATGTCTTTAAAGTATTTCGTTTCTTCTCTTTCGTATGTCTAGTAAGCGAATTGCAGAGCAGAGACACAATGCCTTTTGGGATACTAGAAGACAAAGTGTTGGAAAGCACGGCTGTTCCTGGCACAGGTACTCTTGAGCTTTCGGTATCTCCGACTTTAACATAAGCCTTCATTAACACAAATCACCCAGCATGTCTCAACGACCAGAGCGACCTTCCTCCAGCGCTCCACTCGATCCCTACTTCCCGTCTCAAGCATGGCACTGGCCGGTACGCGCATATCCTGCTCGTCCCGCAACCCAGTGATGACCCCAATGACCCGCTGAATTGGCCGCTCTGGCAAAAGGATTTCATCCTCTTCCTTGTCGGTCTCTCAGCGGCAGTCGTCGGGGCCTACGGACCAATGCTGAGTCCAGGATTCGTCCCCATCAGCGCGCAGCTGCACATTACGGTTTCTGTACTGTCGCAGAGTACGGCGTGGCTGATCCTGACACTGGGCGCGACGCTATTTATTGCAAATCCTTTTGCAAAAGTATATGGCAAAAGGCCTGTATATGTACTCGCGAGCCTGCTGCTGCTGGCGGCGAGCATCTGGGGCGCAGTGACGACGGAGTACGGGTCGTTCTTGGGAAGCCGAATCGTGGGCGGTTTAGGCATGGCGCCGTATGAGGTTCTGGTACAGGCGACCATCGGGGACATGTACTTCGTGCACCAGCGCGCAACACGCATCGCGGCATGGAATCTCTTCTTACTCTGCGGAATTGCAGGTGGGAGTCTTGTGTCGGGGTACATTATTCAAGATCTCGGCTACCGATGGACGTTTGGAGTGTGCGCCATTTTTTTTGCTGTCTTTGCGGTTGGCATCGTCCTGGCTGTGCCGGAGACAGCATACAATCGAGGCAAGATTGCAGCAGGCGTCACTACCGCAGATAACCCCGAAGGAGTACAAGGGCCAGCGGACGGCGCGCCAGAAAAGGAGAAGACCGAAGCGGTTGAAGTTGAGCATGTTTCTCATTCACCTACATCTGATTCGATTCCAAAGAGGATGTCGTACGCACGCAGTTTAAGAATATTCACTGGTCGTTACACCCATGCTTCGTATTGGAAGGTTTTTGCAAGGCCGTTCGTGGTATTTTTCTATCCGGCAGTCTTGTGGGCTTTTCTCATTTACGGCACAACGCTTACTTGGATTGTCGTGTTTTCCGTCGTCAACGGCGTCATTTTCGTCGAGCCCCCTTATAACTTTAGCGTTTCGCAGACTGGCCTTATCAGCCTGTCCCCATTCATTCTTACCATCATTGGGGAACTAATCTCCGGGCCGATCAACGATTGGATCTGTTTGAAGCTTGCTCGACGCAACCACGGTGTATACGAGCCGGAATTCCGCCTCGTTCTGATGCTCGTGGTAGCCATCCTGGGTACAGTCGGTTTCTACGGATTTGGTGCTACGGTACACTACCAAACGCATTGGTCCGGTCCGGTGCTGACCTTTGGACTGGCAAATATGGCGCTTGCATTTGCAAGTACTTGTGTTTTCGGGTATGTGCTTGATGCATATCCGAAGCTGGCAGAGGAAGCATTTGTGGCAATCAACGCGCGAAACTTTCTAACTTTTGGATTGACATATTTTGTCAACGACTGGCTTGCCGAACAAGGAGCACTGGCAGTATTCAGTATTCTCGGTTCTGCTTTTCTTGGAGTGGTCGCCTTGACCATACCGTTGTGGATTTTCGGGAAACGAATCCGAAGTTGGATCTCACGAAACCAATTTTTGACTGAATTCATGACCGACATATGAAAAAAGATGAGAATGCTGTCCGGGAGAAGGTCTTCTTTTACAGATCCACAAAAGACAGAAATATATACAGTGCCTACCTAGATCAATGCGAAGTTTACGCGATTGAAATGCTCTCACGATCGAATCTAAAGTCGTGCATCCGCCTTGAGAGTTTGAAAAAACTCGTCAAATGAATCTTCGGCTACTTTCATGCAGTCATGGCCGAAGATCATCCTTTGCGTATCTCCGTCCGCCCACTTGTCGGGTACTGGTCCCCTACCGTGTTTGAGCGCAGCGAATTGTCGATCGCGTTCTTCCTTTGCCGCGCCTTCTCCCAGCTGTAAACCCTTGCCAGAGGCAGCTGCAAGTCCGACCAGAAGCTCTGCGCGTTCCTTGCGTACTTGTTCGTACACTCGAAGCGCTTTATTCAGGCTTTGTGGGCTGTTATCGGGGCATTTAGACAGTACAACGGCCAAAACTCCGGCGTCTTCAATAGCCTGACCAGCGCCTTGGTTAAGATGTGGGAGGGTTGGGTGACATGCATCTCCGACAAGGGCTACGGACCCGTGGACCCAGGTTGGTAAGGGAGCATGTACACGAAGCTTCCATTCGCAAACCTCGCCCTCGGGAACTAGACTGAGCATGCGGTGGCACAGGTCGCCAAAAGATGAATACGTATCGAACATGTCGGATTTCGACCCTCGCGTAGTGTACGTTGCAGAAGGTGCCTCAGCAAAGTGTGTATCAGGGTGAGCGGTCGAGATGTTGTAAATGGTCTTGTTTGAGACGGGATACGCAATGATGTGCCGCCGCTCACCGATCCATCGGGTAACTCTATCGCTATCAATAAGCTCCTTTAGCTCTGGATCGTCTTCCATTTGTTCACGTCTAAGCATGATCCGATAGGCTGATTGACCGGTATCCTCGACATCAGCATCGACACCGAGCTCTTTGAGCATCGATATGCGGCAATTACTCTTGACACCGTCGGCGGCCAAGAGAACATCTGCTTCAACAGTATACGGCTCGCCTTGTCGAGGTCTGGCGATAAATGACGGTTTAGGTCCGAAGCTCTTGATGGAGTCTATGGTTGTCGAGAAGAAGAATGCAACCTTCTCCCGCTTACATCCCTCATAAATACCACCGGCAAGAGACGATCGATGTCCAACCATGTGGGGATAGCCGTAATTGTCCTTAATATCGTGTAGTTTAACAAATGCCAATTCCTTGTTCGTGTTCCCCTCTGCCCTTGTCAGTTCTACCAATCAGAACCACATCATGGCATAAACGTACGCCGGATGCTGGTACATTGAACGTTCGTTGCCTCCTTAGCAATCTCCTCCCAGCAACCGAGTCTATCGAGTATACGGGCCATATTCGGAGCCATTTGAATGCCGGCACCAACAAAGCCGAGATTCGACGCACTTTCGTAAACCTCGACGTGACTAAAGCCATGCTTCTTCAGGGCGAGAGCGCAGGCCAGGCCTCCCATCCCTGTTCGATGTCACTTTAAAAGCCTCATAGTACAACATTATGGGGCGTTTTACCAGCACCAATGATGGCGACGCGCAGCTCTTTCTTTGTGCTGTCCATTTCTCCTCAAACATGCAAGCAACTCAAGAGGTTCAACCCAGGTAGAAAGATATACAGCTTTTAGGGAGCCTTTATGGCTGCAAAAGTCCAGTAAGAAGGAACATCGGAAGTGTGAAGTAGGTCCGAGACCGACGTCAGCCCAGGTCAAATGGGACTTTCGTAACTCTGAAGTTTGCCCGCTGCTTGGAACAGGAATCCATTGTGACAGTTGGTACCTATCTCGACGTTTGGTGAGGAGAAGTTACGGGTAACATGGTCGGCAAAAGAGCGGATTGCAAGTGCCGGCTTGTCTCGACCTCGCCCCGTCTCGCTCACCTTTCTTCTGGCAATGCCGTTGCCAGCTTATGGCCACGCTTTCTGGGACGGGATCGAAGACTCGCCCAACCATTGTATCTTCGATTCTCCCTTGTGCCCAAACCGAAACAAGGCCAATCTCAAGGCTGCTTCTCAGCTCCCATTGTTTACCTTTATCGTCATCACTTACATACCTACAATTTGTATGGTCACGTCATGCTTGGCCGATACCGTCTGAATTCTCTGCTTTTCATGCTCAGTGGCTCAATATCCGCGCTAGTGATACCGATGGCCGCCCCTTGTGCCAGGGCTCAACGGAAGGCTAGCGCAGGAAGAAGATCTTTGCAGAGCGGAAGCCCCTAGCGATCACGCTCACACGGCATATGCTGAATTCTCTCAACCTGCGCTCTTTGGCGAGATATGCACCAGGCCTGAGACGTATGACACTGTTCATTGGATGTACTCCTAACGGCACAGAGGAATCTTTCCAGATCATAACGTCTGCGGGGTATTCTGTAATTATCCTGTCTACATATCTAGACGGCTACCGCGATTTTGAAATGCAAGTTGAGTTAAGCTCTGTATACTCTATGTTCGATTCTGTTTCAGACCTTATTTTCCTTCTGTTGCACCTCAACTTGTCAGAAAGATTGGATACTATAACATAGTCGACCCCTTTCCAACAGCTTTACCCCCACCATGGCTGCCCCTCGATCGCCGCCATTTCGAGCCGAACACATTGGTTCCTTGCTCCGGCCAGAAGAGTTGGTCAAACTCCGATACGCTGTCGCGGACAAATCCGCGAGCCCCGAGTCTCTCCCTCCTGTCGAAGAGAAGGCCATTCGTGATGTCGTTGCGCTGCAGCAGTCCTGTGGAATCCACAGCCTCACCAATGGCGAGTATTCAAGGCATCAGTTCTGGGGGACGTTCTTCGAGACGCTCGATGGAATGGAGGAGGTAAACCTAAGGGAAGGGGGTTATGACACAAGTATCTTTCGGCAGTATGCTCCTGGTAATTGGCCTTCTTTTGCAATTGCATCGAAAATTTATCTGGGGTAACCTTTGGAGATCATTAGACGTCAAGTCTTTCATGCACGCAAAGACCATTCCCAATGCTGTGACAGTGGCCACGAGCAAGATTTCGCATACCGGCAGGTCAAGCTACTTGCCAGAGTTCGAGTTCCTGAAGACTCTGGTTCCGCAAGATCAGTGGAAAAATATCAAGCTTACCCTAGCGAGTCCGTCGTGGTAATGATGCATTCTTCCACCAGAAGTATCCAGAGCATTGGCGCTGACCAAGTCCATTGCAGGTACCATTTCAGATACGGACCAAATAAGGCATATGTAAAAGGCGTTTATGCCAACGATGATGAATATTTTGCAGATATCGCCAAGGCGTACCAAACAGAACTCAAGATACTCTACGATGCCGG
Organism: Bathelium albidoporum; assembly: GCA_021031095.1. NCBI lineage: Eukaryota > Fungi > Ascomycota > Dothideomycetes > Trypetheliales > Trypetheliaceae > Bathelium > Bathelium albidoporum. The sequence continues at coordinate 173,976 of JAGFVP010000012.1, forward strand.
CCTGCGCAACGCCCAAGTCGACGACCCCAATCTGGCTTGTACGTATTGCCTTACACCTCCAAACTTCTCCGACCGAAGAACACCATCTTGCAATTTCGCTCGCCTTCTGCTATCTCACTGACACCTCCCACCATCCAGATTTCTGCTCCGAAGCCATGCTCGAAGGCTGGAAAGCCGATCAGGACAACTTCCAGACGGCCGACGAGCAGTTCGGCGCCTATATGCGCTTCTACAACGCTTGCTTCGCCCGTCCCCACGACCTGCACCTCGGTATCCACCTGTGCCGGGGAAACTACCTCGGCAGCCGCCACTTCAGCGAGGGCGCCTACGACCGCATCGCTACCACGCTCTTCCGCGAACTCAATGTCAGCACCTTCTACCTGGAATACGACACGCCGCGGGCTGGCGGCTTCGAGCCACTCCGCTTTCTACCGCGGAACAAGAATGTGGTGCTGGGGGTGGTGACGAGCAAATTCGCGCCGCTCGAGGACAAGCGCGAGATGGTGGAGCGGGTCTACAAGGCGGCGGACTTTGTAGCACAAGGGGAGGACACGGGCACCCGAGAGGAGGCGCTAAAGCGACTGAGCGTGAGTCCGCAGTGTGGATTCGCGAGCCACGCTGAGGGAAATGCGCTCGGTTATGAGGATATGAGGAAGAAGTTGATGCTAGTGAGGAGTATTGCGGATGAGGTGTGGCCTGGCGAGCCGTGAAGCGGTGTTGGGTTGGGGAGGATGAGCACGGTTAATGGTGGCTGGCGATCGTCGCATTCAACATTGGATCCAATTAAACTGGACGTCAGTTATCCTTAGCTTCCTACATGGGTATCAGTACATAAAATCAAGAATTTTATCCACTCGAAGGTCGTTCCGTCATGATCTTGTTGTGCCAGGTCTCCTTCGGATCTGTATTGTGGCCGTCGGATCGGGAATCACAAACGTTCCAAGCCATTTGTCTTTCGGCCGTTCGGGCAGATGTTGGATATCGTAATTTGTCAGTATATACGCAATGAGCATCTTCAATTCCTGGTTGATGAAGAATCGACCAGGGCTAGATTGCTGATTAGCTGTGTAACCCTGCGTATCATAAGATTAAACTTGCCAAGCATGCTTGCCATGGCCGAACGACAAGAACGTGTCGCCTGTGGTGACAAGCCCCAGTTGCAACATCTTCAACGTCAGTTGCTCAGTTCTTTCTTCCGCTGGCCTGCGTTCATATTCTTCTCGCATATCGGAGAAGCGGAAAGCTTTGTAGGCAAATGGGTCGTCATAAATCTCCGGGTCGTGCTGCATGTTGTAGAGGTCGACCGCAATGTAGCTGCCATATGGCGCTGTCCATCCCTCATCTTCGTTATGAAGCCCATCTTTCGCCGTGACTTTTCTCGTGATTCCGTCAGTTGCAAAGTTGCTCAACCGCAGACTCTCCCTTATTGCACTATCCGTCTTGACCATTTGGTTCAAGGCTTGCTTCGTCCAGACGCCATTGTGCTCGGTAAGGACCCGTTCTGCTTCTTCCCGCAGTTGTTCGATGTACCGCTCCTTCGGATCGGACGACAGTAGATTGAATAGAGTGGTGGAAATGGTAAAGGTAGACGTGTGTATGGCTGCGAAATTGATTGGCAGCAAAAACCTCGAAATCATTTCCGGCTCCATCTCCTTTGCCTTCCCTTCGGCCATGGCGGTTTCAATATGCCAAGTAATGTAATCATCTGGCGCCTCCCATTTCCAGTCCGGTTCGCGTTTTTTCCTCTGAATGTCTTCCAATCTCTTTTGTATTACGGGCAGCGTATACTTTTTCGCCTTTGACCAGCGCAACTTCGTTGGGATGGAAGCAAGAGGGCCGATCAGAGGCCGCAAAGGGCGCGGTACAATGCTCATCAGCGTAATGCATATCGTCACATCTTGAGCGAAATTGCACATGTGTTGAAGATAGGTTTCGTCGCGACATAGAGGTACGCCAACGAATATGCGGTTGGAAGCACGAGCGACCGTGTGCATCATGTTTGGAACGACACAAATGGTCTTCCATTGCATAGTATCCGAGCCCCATTTCTCGTCGAAGGTACGGCTTAGTTCTGTCTGCGATAACCGTGTAAGTAGGGTTCATTGGGTTAAAAGAAGGCTCGAAGTGCAATTACCCAAGTTCCCGGCGCCAGTCCGGTTAGACGTCTTGCCAAATTACGATGCAATATATGCTCATGGAACATTGACGTCAGTAGAAAGGGGCTTGTAAAGGCATACTCGCCTTCGAGCATTTCATAATGGGCAGCGGCAGGGCTCGCCACATCGTCGGTTTTATCAGCTAGCCATTTGGCCTTGCCATTTGGGAGGATGATCTTGGGTCGCCCAGAGACATCAGGAAAGATATAGGATTTCCCGTTTTGGGAGTACTGCAATAAAAGGTGAGTTTAAAGCGCAGTCCCAGGCCAATCTCCACAGAGTCAGCGCCTTTGTTCACGCACCTTTGCGTAGCTCTCGGCTGACCAGTTTCGAAAATTGCTGTAGCTCTTGAGGTTTGCAAAGCATTCGGAGAATGGACCATTGGAGGTCTTCCCGATCCATGGGAGAGAGCACGGGAGATCTGCACGACGCAGCGCAATGCGGAGAAGGGAGACAACGAAGAACAGCGCCAAAATCACCACCACCCACATTTTCCCCAAAGTCTTTCAAAAGCGGCTTTCGGGACAAGACTTGAGTCGCAACGCGATTTCAATTCAGTATATGAAAGAGCAACTCTCATTTTAGTCCTGCTGGCCACTCTTTTAGACTCGTCTCTGGCACATCTCCTGTAAGAGCGGCGAACTCCTGAACCGGGAATGGCTGATTGGCCATCCTGTCACAGGGTCACAAAGCTTGAACAGCTAATCAGCATTAGACAACGATCCACCAAGACTGATGGGGCAAGTCCGCCCATGACAGGTGAAGCAGGCTGCACGAGCAGCCCAGATCTGCTGTCGCTTGCATGTCGGCCCAGCCGGATTCCAACAGGACAGCAGGGAGCCCTGGTTTCATGTCTGCCTACCTCTGCCCCTCCTGTTTCCGAATCCAAGTTCTGAGGAGACCATTGCAACAGTACAAGCAAGCGTTGCCAAAGACGGATCCTTCGTTTTGTCCTATATTTATCTTTGATATTCCTTTGTCAAATTGATCTGTAATGGATCATCTTTGTGTTTTGTTGGATCGTCACTTCTTAGTAGCAGCGACTGCTAAAGGTGAGTCCATTACGCTAACACGATTGGGTAAGTGTTTGGGCTAGTTAGCATGATCGCCGACCACTAGAGCAATCCAGTCCCGGAGGCCTCTGTATCCGTGGATGATCAATATCCGGCAGTGCTACGATATATGTCTACGAGTCACACAATGCAGCTGGCAGAAGAATGTGCCAATTACCGCAAGAAAACCTGTGTCGCCGGCCAACACTTCTACGAGCGATCAGAAATGCTTGCTCTCTGTAGAAGGAACCAAGTTGTTGTTCAGGCGTTGTTGGCGCTTCACATTATTAAACTCCAATTCAGAATGTATTTGATTTGGAGAATTCCCACCTGGCAATGAGGACATGACATGATGGCTCTATTCCAAAGCATCCTGATATCGTCATGTGAAGCAAGCATAGCTATTTGCAAGCTTATCGTTGGGAGATAATCTGCCGTCGGCAAATTGGTATTACTATGAACATGCTCTTTGCTCCGGCTAAGCCTTCACGCCGTCGAATCTCTCCAAGCTCGCCTGCAAGGTAAGTTTGTCATTTTGCTTTGAAAATAAAAAAAACCTCATTCCGTTCAGCCCAAGACAATACAATAGAGGCAACACTCTGAGCAGGAAGATAACGCTATCAACATACCAGTTGTATAGGTTCTCGCCTTTGGGGAGGTGGAGAGCAAGGAAAGAGACGGAGAGAAGGAGGAGTCCCGAGCTGAAACTTGATCAGGTAAAGGCCTGGTTCCCGCTGCTATTGTATTACTGTGAATCTCAATAGAACGGCATGCTGCTGCCCATGAAATGTAATGTGTGAATAACAGTTAATGAGGGTCGGCTTGAGTCAACAGGTGACAACAGCCATTGGTCATTTGAACGGCGTCTAGAGGATTCTCGAATCAGCAGGTCTTGTATACACACAACCTTACACTCGGAACTCTGTAGAGCGACGATAGATGCACCGAGACTAGTTGCGAAATGGGGGTGGACATATCTTCTAGATTCGTTCGGATAGCCCCAGATCTGCTTGAATTGTGACCAAAAGCCGGGAAATCACCGAGAATCTCGTTGATGGCTTCTCAAGTGCGGGTGTTAAAGACGCTCTTAATACGAAGTAATTTGTCTTGGTGATTGATGCAATTTAGACCAAATCCCTGAAGCATTTGTAAGAAAAAGTAACGCCACTCTGTCCTGAGAACTACGAAAAGTCATATTCCAACAGCGTTCCCCCTGCAACCAGTTCCTAGACGAATATCACTGATCCTCTTCGGCTTGGTTTCGTAGGTCAATTTGGTCTTAGAACTACCATGTCTCGAGTTTCAACCCCCCTATAATCTCTTTTGCAAAGCAGCTGCAAGCCGATCAGATATCTCGCATTTTCTTTACCGAGATATCCCGCTGCACCAAAACCACTTTGCTCTCGAGAACCAATAACGAAGTACCAACGATCCGACGCTTGCGCAGCGCAGATGTCACTGAGTACCTAGCAGAACAGATGGGGCCTATTGTGAATCTGAACCGTAGGTTCTAACGTTGTAGGACGTTTTCAGCGGGCCATGAACTGAACTGCTTTTCGGTAGTCGTGACTCACTGAGCGGTCGAACGTTGCGAAATTCAACATTTCTCGCGAAAGCAGAGAAGCAGCCGTAGAATTTAGAAGAGCGTCAAAAGCACCTTCCAGAATGAGTCGCAAAACAAGCAAATGCCGAATTCTAATAGGCACTCGGTATTAACAGATGTCTGAGTTCAGATCCAGACGACACTATTCTAAAGGGTCGGGCCGAGTGCTAGCCAGGGGGGCGGATCGGCTTTCCGAAAATTAAGGTAAGCGTGTGCATGTAGCTGATGCTTTCCGGCTATATCCATTGAGAGCAGTGGATTGTCTAGCTAGCTGAAGTCTTTGAAGATCACACCTAATTAAAGAAAGCCCACCGAGAACCAGGCAATCTCGAGTTCAACTACTTCAGGTTTCTCACGAAGGCATCTTGACTATCCTTCAGCCAGGACCTTTCCGCGCAAGATACGTCCAGTCAGATGCCTTTGGCGATCTGTATCAATCTGACGAAAAGCAAGATGCAACGCTGACTTGATAGACACAGCTCCCATCGGAATCTTGCGAAGATTCATTCCAAAGTGGGCCGGATCCTCGCCCGGGCCAAGTATAGCCCCTGCACTATCTGAGCACCCCTGGCACGCTGTTCATGGGCCTATTGCCACGATGAACAATTGCGTTTCGCGACCATTTCCAAATGGAAGCTGCTTTGAGGATATGGAAACACAACCGAATTTTCTTTGGAACAGATGAGCCCCTACTGGCATTGGCTGAACTCTGGGGCGTGGTAAGCGATGGTTTGAAAAAAGCCGCTGTACTACAGGTCTTAGAGAAGAGGAACTATGCTGTACATGTGACGAACATTGTCCCATAAAAGAACGATTTGGGATAAGGAGCACAGATATTTCTCCCGAGGCTGTGAAGCAAGAGGCACAAGGCAAGGCAGGAGAATGCAGGAAAGCAAAAGGTACAGACGCCTCAGAACTGCAGGTAAATACTCGCAAGGGGCAAAAAAGAGACGAACTGGGTATCGCGGATAATTGATCACCCAACACCAGTACGAGGTAGCGAAAAATCGTGTTTCCATGGAGCAGACCAATTTCACCTTAAACTAAGCCTTTTCGCTTTTTGGTATCGTGCCGTGAGGCATGAAAATCTTTCAATGCTTTTTTGCCGTGAGGCATTCCGTCTTCGACGCCCACGAAGATCAGCGTATGTATCATCAAGGAATCGGAGAGGTGGAGATCAATCTCTTATTGCTCGAGGGATTCTCCAACATTCAGTAGTAGAAGAGGGGGAACAGGACGGGTGCAGGGAAAGTAGACGGATGTCATGTAGTTTTCGGAGTTGTTCGCTCAGCCCAGTCTCCGGCCAAGATGCTCGACACGAGCTCGATACTGACGAACGATCTCGCGGATGCGGCGCACTTTGTCGAATTCCACCTCGAGCTCATCTATCTGACGTAAGATTTCTCGAAAGCGCGCAATCTCTGCATCGGCCATCTGGATTACATTGCCGGCTCTGTCGACCTGGACTTGGGTTGCGATTTGGGTTTGTTGGTTGAGCTGCCAGCTGGTCAGCTCCTCCGGCAGGCGTGGGATCTGGCCAATAGTCGTCAAACTTACCTGTTGCAGACGGTACTGAATTGCCTGCATCAGCCGGTCAAAGTGGAATCCGAGCGCCTGCAGACTGCTCGGATCGAGTAAGAGGCGGCCTTGGGAAGAAGCATTGCTGGCGGCACGTGAACTGGAGGAGCCGGCCTGGGAAAGAGCGATTTGTTGATGACGGCGGAGCAACTGCACCTCGTCAGGCGTGAGGCCAAGTCGAGAATCGGGGACGGAGGCCCGGGGAGAGGCCATCGGACGTCAAGGCAACAGAGAAGCAGGCCATATCACTGCCGCCGCGGTGCTCTGCAGACGCAGGTGGTAAGGCGGGCGGTTGGCTGCGCAAGGACGGTGCAGGACACGGCGCGGAGAGGCATTGCGGAGCAGAGATTGATGGCGGACTCGAGCTGCAGCCCGACCAGAGGAGGAGAAGAGGCTCACGATCGGGATGACCGCGAGGGCAAAGACACAAAAATGGTGGTAGCACAACAGGCGAGCCTCGGTGGAAAAAGCGCGGCGGCACTTTTTTTAGACGCGATCCCAGCTCGCGACGCTGGCGCGCACGACAACCACCGATCTTCCTTGTGTCTGCTTTAACCCAAGATGCAACCACACCGGCCGCTGATGCTCACATTGATCGCTGCCAGCGTCACCCGTTCTGGCGTGGGGAGCATCAAGCCATCCACACCTGTGCCGTTCCACGCCTCCCACGTGCTGGAATCCTTCCAGAACTCCCGGGTCTGGTGCTGAGTACACGGCTAAGCGATTGCGCCAAGTTTCCAAATGCTACCCCATCCCTCTTCTCTGCTTAACATCACCCGTCCCAGTTATCCCCTGTGCAAAGGCTACCTCGCCTGACAAATCAACACATGAGCCATCCTTGTCTTGGATTTGCTTTCAATTTTCTTATTCCAATCCGATAGTTGCTATAGTCCTGAATATGTCACCCGCCATACTATTGATACCATCAACTTAGTTACCTGCGCCGCTCTCGCGAGTCCTAATGTGTCAACCAGAGGCAGCAAAAAGGCCTACCACCTCATTCAAGGACCCTTGGTCTACGAATCTTAGGCCACAAGCATGCAGTCTACCTCTAATCGATTTTCCCTCGGGACGCGGCTGTTGAATGCCATTGACACTTTTCTCTCTGGCTCCGCCGTCTTTTCTTGCGTTAACAATTCCCAAGAGCGTTCTTAGGCTTCTAAATATCACCTGCAGCTTCTACGCAGGATTCCAAACTTCAAGTCCGTCTACCTTCTTTTTGGCACCTTGCCCATTGCTCGGGATCTTGAGCTTCTTTAGCACAAATGAACGCTCCCCGAAGTTCCCAAAACAGTTTTATCTGCGCTCATGCGCACATGATCGTCCACAAATAGCCGGCTATGCGCTCTCTGCCGTCTAAACCATCTTAATACTTATGAGGTTTGTTTTCGCATGGACGCGTGGGCGCGGCACAATCTCTCTGGCTGGGTTCCTCATCTAAGGCCGTGGCTCTTATTCCTACCCAATAATGATAGTAAAGTTTTTTTTGGCATGATATTCGTGGGCCATAGACGCAGCGAAGATGTAATCGCCATCTATCGTCTACAACGAGGCGTAGGCTAGGACGTCTTGTTGCGTCCAGCGAAGAATATGGCTTGGCCCAGAGCTAGATGGGATCTGACGGCGCAGTTACCAAATACTTCAATTACTTACCTCTCCCTTATCTAAGAATTACCCTTTCCATAGACTTCAAGCGAATATCGTAAGATTGCTTAATTAGATTTGTGGGTATGGTTAAGCAACCTTGTTTCCATGTGGCGAAGGCAAAACCCTTTAACTTGAAAGACGTTGGTCGACCATCATGTGGGATTCTATAATCCTCAAGCTAGTATAGCCGCGCGCCACGAAGCATCAATACACAATAACACCATTCCCAGTTTGAATTCTCAAGACCCATCACCTCCTCCTGCCAACCCCGGACCGATTCAACGGCTCTTCGCGGTAATCTTGGATGGTGCGCCCCTCGCACCCTGCTTACTCTGGATCCGCTGTGTTTGTCCGGCCGCCGTCTTGGCCGCCGTCTTGGCCTTCTCAGCCTTCTTCTTGCTCTCTGCTGCAGCCTTCTTCTCCTTCCCCTCCTTGATGGCCTGTGCTCGAGCAGCGTTGCGGGCCTCTGGTCGCTGTGACCGGCGCTCCTTGATTACATCAAGGGAGGCACCGACAATAGCGCGCTGATGTTTGACTGTGCGACGAGTGCGCTTCTTGGCGACTTCCTGGAGCGAGTAAAATGCGTGAGCAAGCGGCTCTGGCCAAAATCGTGCTTTGTATACCCCACCAATCGAGAAGAGAAGGCATGTGTTATGGGTAGATTTTGGCTGATCTCCTTCGCTGAAGGCGCCTGAACAACCGAGGGGCTCTACTAACCTCAGAGATACCTTTCCTATGCTGTCTCCTGTAGAGAGTGGTCCAGGCTATCCGACGTGGATTTTTACGTTGCAGGAAGAGAGATTCGGTTTTGCCATTTTGAAATCTGAAGATTTTGCTATCACCGCGTACGTAGAGTTTGCCCTATTTGTGACGGATCATCAGCCCAAAGCGCTTTCGTGAGTCGTGGACGGTTGGCAAAAGCCGCGAATGGCTGCTTTGCCAGACCAAATTTTATGTCTTACCTTGCCCGGGTATATCTTCTGGCCGCTGAATGTATCGTCGTAGGTACGCATTTTGACGGCGTCGAGGCTGCGCTTGCAGTTATGATTTCTGTGCAGTGGAGGTGGACATACGTGACCCTGGTGCGGGATATGCCGTGTGTGGGCGCCTCTTACATAATCCATCCCCTTCTAAGCGAATACCTGCCTGCCTATAACGGGGATACCCAGATAATTACCCATAGGCGCCTTAAGAAGGTATTTCTCACAACGGTGGCGATCTCCATTTTCAAGACTATCAAAGAATATATTCTGCTCAATCACTCCGGCTACCTGGATCTATGTGATGGCGTAAAGTTTACATTGGCTATAAGTGTTATTGTTGATGCTTCTATTTTCCGCTACAGACGGTGGTTGCTCTTGCGTAAGATTTATGATTGCTGTGCAGCTTACCCACTGCCAATGCTGCCAACCAGAAAGTTTTATGTGACGACGGGATGCGATGCAAGCGCCTTTGACTCGAGTCGTAGCTGAAGTGACTTCCCTTTGGCAACTCCGTTTTCAAGGCTGAGAACAAAGGTTCCTCGGGACGGTGATTTTCGAATTCTAGGACCCACAAAGATGAACAAGCCGTCGGCCTAGCGTACGTATATGGCAAAAGTTGATTGAGCTGGTAGCGAGATGTCTACAAAGTCACCTGCCCGAGACCTTCCAGTTCCGGGAATTGAGACATAACCGTAAATCTATGACACGCCATAGCGCCTGCGCTTCTTCTGGATTATGATGCATAATCTGGAGCTGAAGTCGATCCACATACTTGTTGTTGCCTCATTCAAGCTGACGACTCTTCTAAGACTGTGGCGAGCGATTTCGACGAGGCTAGATTCAGCGAAAATTGGTCTTTGGCTTTTTGGTGGTGTTCATCAGTTCGACCATTGGTGAAAAGGTTAAATTATTGCGGCTTGGCGTATTGCTGGGTCCAGTCTCTTGCTGTTTGGATGGCGGCATTTTGGTTCTCCTTCCAATGCTGTGCAACATCATTGGCGAGAGGATCGTCAGGGTTTGGCGCACCAAGCAGAGCCTGAATGGAAAGCAGTATCGTGCGTATCTGCAATGCTGGTGACCAGTTGCCTATGGGGCGTGAGCGGTTCACGTTCTCCCAAATCAAGCTGACAAGCTTACTCTTCAAAACGTCTAAACATATCCTGCCAAGCTTGTCAATATTAGGATGGTAAATCTTGGTGAGGAATCGGATTTTGGGAGGGGTCATCGGGTAGTCGTCGGGGAGGAAGAGTTCGAGCTTAAAAACTCCACCTACGCAGGTTAGCATATTGTCGCGCGATCGAGTCAACGCATGGATCGACAGGAATGACGAACCTTCATATGGTGATTGCGACGGACCCTCAACAGTCACATCAAAGTATCTGAGGTTGTCCTCATGGGGAACAGCACTGATGCCTGGCACCCTGATTCACTGCGGCTTAGCTACCTGAGGCACTTCAAAAACAAAATCGTCTTCTTACGGCTCGGCCATCAGGCGTTCTGTCTCCTTGACGATTCTCTTTGGCAGCGCCATGTTCGAATGTGCCAGTTTGAGTGTTCACAAGGACTGTGAAAGCTCTACGGATAGACTTAAGCCTGAGAGTTACGGAAGCCCTCAGGGCTAGCAAAACTGGCAAGTAGACGGTCGCTTCTCTGTCGGATCTGCCGATAGTTAGCTGGGTCTTGGAAACCCAGAGGGACTCCAACCCGTCTGCAGTTCTCGGGTCAGGTTGTGAGATGAAGAAAGTAAGGCAGTGGTGGGGTCGATGTCGATGAATGCTCTAATGCTCCGCCGTTGCACTGGCGACCAATCACGTGTCGTGCCTGAGCGACTCGCATCTCGAAGGAATCTTTATCTCGCTTCTCGTCCTCAACCACTGCCTCTTGGTCATGACGGATTCCACTTCTTGCGGTTAAACCGTCTTCCAGCACGCCAGCTGGGCTGGTCTGCTCCAGCAACCAATCATTTCCACCATGCTGCACGCGCATATCAAATATGGCCCGGGAGCCGCTGGCAAAGGACAATATGAAAATGCATTCGAAAGCCCGACTTTTGAGCGTGAGGTTATCGTCAAGATCAATGAACCTGTGGGTTCAGCGACGATATCGCCATGCGGTCGCGATATCGCCCTTGCATCGTAGGTTATTCGTACTTTATTGGCTTCTGCTGGTCTGACCCCGAGCCTTGCTCGTAGGAATGAGGGTCTGCATATTGTTGATCTTGACAATATTTATTCCCCTCCCCGTCTCGTCAAGCACTTCACGACCGGTGACGTTGCAGACGTTCAATGGTCCCCTTTTGCATCCAGGGATTCTTGGCTTATCAGTACGACTAATCAAAAAGCTCTTGTCTGGAACTTGAACATGCGTCAGAGTCCTGCGCCCATTGAGTATGTCTTACACGGTCATTCAAGAGCGATCACAGACATCAACTTTTCTGCCCATCATCCGGATCTGCTTGCGACGTGTTCTGTCGACTCGAGCATCGCGTGCTGGGATCTACGAGATGCCGGAAAGCCTCATATGAGATTTAGCCAGTTCCAGGCTGGAGCCACTCAAGTCAAATGGAACAGGCAAGATTGTAACATAGTCGCATCTGCGCATCACAGCAAGCTAATCATTTGGGACTGTCGACGTGGTAATGAGCCTCTTTGCTCTATTGACGCTCATGACACCAAAATTTATGGGATCGATTGGCATCGCACGCGGACCTCCGCCATTCTAACATGCTCCCTGGATCGAACCATCAAGCTCTGGGACTATGCAGTTGCCAGTCCCGAAACAGAGCATCTGGAACGTGTTATACATACGCCTTTTCCAGTCTGGCGTGCTCGACACACCCCCTTTGGATGGGGCATATTGGCAATGCCCCAGCGAGATAGCAATGATTTATTTATGTACGATCGCCGCCTGGAGGAAGACCAAAAGAATTCTGCCAATGTCGAGCCAGTTTGCAATTTTCCAGGCCACCGTGACTCAGTCAAGGAGTTCCTTTGGCGCTCGCGAGGAGAGGTCGGCAGTGACGGTGTGGACGATCGCGAGTTTCAGCTGGTCTCGTGGGGGAGAGATCGGCTGCTCAAGCTCCATCGCATTAAGAAAGAGAGCCTAGAATCAGTGGGTTATGAGAAAGGAACAGCTGTACTGCACAAATACAATCTCACACGAAAAGGGGCTACGTATCGGACATTCACAGAATTTGCAACGAGCGAAGATGATTTTCCGACTTCTGGGTCGCTGCATCCTGTAACGATCGGCGGTCATAGAGAATCTGCGCTCACTAACATGATTAAAGGGGAAGGTCAACGGAAGACGACTCATGCACCCATCATTCCCTATCCTCAAGGATTTGGCAGCGGCATGACGTACATTGGGCCGGCAAAGGCCAAGCCGAGAAAGGAAGAGAGTGTGATATCATGGATGAAAAACGTTTCGCTTGCGCCGCGTGAGTGGGAGTCGACTGAAGTGAACCAAGAGATGCTCAATGGTGTTGAGCCTGTCCATTCTACCAAGAAGCTTGACGATCCTGAAGACCTTGGCGATGAGATCACCGAGGTCGGAGATCAATTCAAAAAAATCACCTTCGAAGAGGCAAATGTATTGCGAAGATACGTGATTATTTCCCTCTATGGACCTTGGGGTGATAATGCCGAAATTTGTCCAATGAGAATCACTATCAATTTTCCACGACAATATCCGAAAATGGTGCCACCACGCTTCAGCATTCATGAAACTTCCAATATCAAAAAGGAAACTGCCAAAAGATTGGTTCGAGACCTTGAAGATATCTCAGAAGTCCACGCCCAGCAATCCAATAGATGTCTTGAGGACATTGTGATGTATTTGCTCGGAGAACGCAGCAAGGATGATTGTACCAATCAGCCAGACTTGCAATCTAGGCTACCGTCTATCGATGGAGATAGCTCCAGTGATGAAGGAGATGAGTCTGGCATCATTGGCGGTCTGCACGACATGGAAGCAAGCGGGACAGATATCATGCCAAAGACAAATGTCAACGTTCCAATGGCTACGACTTGCACCGTCAAGTGGTCAAATGATGGCCAGCTCGTTTGCGTCTTTATGGTCTCACATGAAACGACTGAGGAGCAGTCATCAAGGTTTTCCGAGATTGTGCACAAGTATGCTCGTTCGAGCATCGGTAGAATGAATAGAGCTTATGGCTTGGGAAGAACTTCATCCTCGTCATCAGATAGCTCTTCATCTGACGACCCGGAAGTCACATCAAGTGAGCCATTGGCGGGTTGGCTCAACGGAAAAGCGAGACTGCACCCCTCGCGATCTGCGGAGAGCTCGCAGCTTGCCAGCGGTGGTATCCATAAACTCAGGCCGCAGGAACGGACCGAGAAAGAATCTCAAATCCATCGATATGACATGAGAGACAGCCTTCCTCCGCTCAGAGCACTCGCCGAACAATACACGATTCTCGGACGTGGCGAAGAAGTTTGCCGACACAACGCTATCGCTGCTGCAGCATTTGGGTATAGGGATCATGCAGATGTCTGGTCACTCCTCGGCATAATCCTTGAAGACTGTGTGCCGCTTAAAAGTTCACTACCGTCCACCGCTCCCCGCGCATTTGAAGATGTTTTGGTTGTGGCAAAACGTACGCTGGTCCGGATTAAGCGTAAAGACGGCAGTGACTTACCGGACGGCGATTTCGATTTCGATTTTGATGAACCCGAGGCTGTCGTCCGTCCAAAATTCGCAAGTCGTGTCAAATGGGGCAGCCACCCGTTTGGCGGAGCTTGGCTCATTCCTCGGTTATTTGACTATTTTGAGGCTCAAAGTGATTTGCTGATGTTGGGCATGATGGCGACCGTCCTTGCGCAACCGGAAAATACAGCGAATACTGTACAATCTTTTGCTACTGCTACACCAGGCTACTCTTTATGTTATGCGCCCTCTACCGAGGCGAGTCCGGGTTTTCCTATGGTCACGGACGTTCCTTTGTCAGAGGGGTCGCTGAGAGGACAAAGCCCGGAGATCCACCGCGACGCTCTAACAAACCTATCAAAATTAGTAGCACGGTACCACGGACCATCCGACTTTGGGAGTCTACTCCCCACACCTCCTGTATCGGCTGGAACGGAAGAATTTGCCAACACGAACACTCATCGACTGCAAATGAACATTGAATTCATGAATCAGGATCGGTTTGAAGACGAAGGTCATTACGATGCACCCCTGTTGAGCAGTCTAGAGCTGGTAGAGCGTTGTCACATCTACCGCTTGAACTGCGCATATCTTCTCCGCAGTCTCGGCCAGTGGCACCTCGCGGCTGAAATGGAAAAGATATCACACCTAGGACTGAAAGGTAGGGCAACTGATGTGCCGCACAATGACAGCGTGATAGCAATGAAGGATGCAGAAGTGAGCAGGCCAAGAGCAAGGCACTGTGGATTCTGCCGAGAGAGGATAATGCGCGATCTATGTGCGACATGTATGATATGTGGCTCAGCGATGCATAGTAGCTGCGCGAGAGCTAATGGCGGGGAGTGCATCAACTGTCCAGAAATCGAGTTGGACGACTTTGACTGAGAAGTTATGGCCACATTGATTGGCCCAGGGATAGACAGGTTTGCGAGATACCCGGCCAAAGAGCCACTTGTGCACTATTGTATGATTATGAAAGCACTTTAGTAAACACTAAAGTTGGTGGTTTCTAAGGATTAATCTACGAAATCTTGCCGAACATGGTCTGCTCTTTGTAATTCATTCAGTTCAGAAGTTCTTGGGTGCCGCTGCTGGAATGCCCTCCGGTGTTACGTATGCTTTAGTCATTCCACCATCCACGGTAAAGTCAGTACCATTCACGAAGCTGCTCTCGTCTGAAGCAAGAAACAATACAGCTTGCGCTTGTTCGATGGCTTCTCCGAAGCGGCCAGTCGGGAAATGAATCTCACGGCGTGACCGCTTCTCCTTATCATCGCCCAGCCAGTCTTGAAGAAGTGGCGTGCTACAGAAATGTTAGGCTGAACAAGTTTATCCTTGAAAGCAGATTAGGAGTAAAAGTCATGCTTACTTTAGGGGCGCCGGACAGAGAGAGTTGAATCGGATCCCTTCCCTTGCGTGTACAATGGCTAGTTCACGCGTCAAGGCCAGCACCGCTCCTTTGCTCGCCGTATACGCCAGCTGGGGCGTCGCACTTCCCACCAAAGCCACTACACTTGCCGTGTTAATCACACTGCCCTTCTGCTTCCCATGCCTTCTCATGCTCAGCACCGCATGCTTGGAGCCAAACCATACACCCTTGACATTGATGTTCTGCGTAAGATCCCAAATGTGCTCCGGGGTATCGATGGCATCGGCATCATCGCCATGCATGATGCCAGCATTGTTGAACATGATGTCGACACCCGGAGAAGGCCAGGTGTCCAGGTGAGCAACAGCGGCTTCAATGTCGGACTCCTTGGTGACGTCGACCTTTTTGACCTCGACATGTCCGACGTGAGGACCGACGATGTCTTTCACCTTGGCAAGTGCCTTCTCGAGGGCAGGTTCCGAGATGTCGGCCATCAGGACCGAAGCCCCTTCGCGGGCGAAGAGGATCGTAGTCTGTAGGCCGATACCACTGCCGATGAATCAGATACGAAAACCCTTGACATAAGCTTTTCCCTTTCTTCATTTTTCGTCTTTTCATAGTGATTTCTGCGATTCTATCATGTAGTAATCTGGAAATTGAAATCAAAAGGAGATAATTCACAAAAGGGGCGTGGTTTGTGCATTTGATAGTCGGAAACGATTAGGGTGTTGGAACGAAACCAATCCGAATCGAGCCACGTCTTGGTGAACACTTACCCAGCGGCGCCAGTGATGATAGCATTCTTGCCGGCAAGTCGACCCCGAGTGACTGTACCCATACCTAGTACTCAGGCTCAAAGTCTTCAAGTAGAGGGTTGGAACGAAAGAAGATGTAAATGACGTCTAAGCTCGATCACCTTGTTGAAAGACGATACGAGATCTATTTTTCCACCGACTGTATATGCGAAAAGCTTGTGTATCTTTCAAGGGCGACTTTATCAGTTATGGCAATATGTACGCGATAAACGGAAGATGCAGCGGCGAGCGGTGAGCCGGTCTCGCTCGATGCACCTGGATCACAGATGTAGCCATTGTCCTCCAGAATGCACGCTTGTTCACGACAGATTCGCATTTGCAGGGTGAAATCTCAAAGCTCATGACAGAGCTCGTATAAGTGGTCCTCTGTGTACCTAGGTAGGTAGCTAGCTAGCTAGCTAAGGTACAGTGGATTGCGCCCAGCGCATAAATTGATTGTGCATTCGTGAGGCGTCGGCTGTTGCACGCTGATTCGTCGAAGATTTGAGGCTTCTCAGCTACTCCCCTCCCTTCGTCTCTGCCGCTCGAAGGCTTCTGGCGCGCCTAGCTGCTTTCCGCCATGATGCACCGTCGATAGCACATTTTGCTGCTGGCGCTCGATCCCCCACAACGCTTCCCACTCGGCCAGCTTGACCATACGTTCAGTCACCTTCATCCGGCTTCGCCATGGCCAGCTTCCCCGATATCACGGTCGAGAGCCTGCCTCAGATTCTGGGCAACGATAGCGCTGTCAAAGTCGCTGGAGTCGATATTGACGGTATGCTTCGTGGAAAGCTCATGAGCAAAAGCAAATTCCTCTCCATTGCCGAATCTGGCTTCGGGTTCTGCAGCGTCATCTTCGGCTGGGACATGCACGACCAAACATATTTCAAAGAGCTTGGCATCAGCAACAAGGATAATGGATACAGAGATATCATTGCGATACCAGATTTACAAAGCTTCCGAAGAGTGCCTTGGGAAAACGACATACCCTTCTTCTTGGTCAGCTTCTTGGACCCAGACACAGGGGAGAGCCTCAGCGTATGTCCCAGGAGCTTATTGGGAAGAGCAGCTGCCAAGTTGGCAGGGAGGGGTTGCAGAGCCTTGGCAGGAGGTGAGTACGTTGATTTGAATTGCAAAGTTGCTATGCGAACTGTAGCATCATCTGCAGGTCTCCCCATTTGCCTGGAGGCTAGCTGACGAGCTGTTCCTGACGGGCGCCAGCCGAGTACGAGTTTTACCAATTCCGAGCTCCTTCAGCAAACGATGGCCACGAGCGTAATTCGTCTTCCACTGCATCCTATCTCAAAGAAAACCCAGTGGATACACTACCTTCCCTCACTGAAGGCATGTTTGGGTATAGCATCACAAGACCCGTGCACAACCAAGAATATTACTACGGCATGTTTGAGGCTTGCCAAAAGTTTCGGTGTCCGCTTGAAGGATGGCATACAGAGAGTGGGCCGGGCGTATTTGAAGCTGTCAGTCTTCAACAGACTTGAGCAAAGGCAGACAGTCATTTCAACCACTAACCAGTTCGCTGTAGGCACTCGAATATGGCGAGGTTACGGAAATGGCTGACAAAGCGGCTCTTTTCAAGTCGGTATCCCCCGTCCTAAAAGCTTGCGCGTGCGCATGGGTTGACTCATCCTGCGTAGACTTGTTGCAAAGTCAATCGGAAGCAAACACGCCATTACCCCCTGCTTTATGGCAAAGCCGCGCCAAAACTTACCCGGCAATTCGGGCCATATGCATCTCTCGATTGTTGACTCTTCTGGCAGGAATCTCTTTACCAGAGATGAAGCAGATCCCAATCCACCATATCCTGATCTTGCTCACCTCTCTGATCTCGGCAGAGCCTTCCTTGCTGGTCTCCTCAGGGGCTTGCCAGATGTCATGCCTATTGTCGCGCCGACAGTCAATTCATACAAACGCCTTGTTGAGAACTTTTGGGCACCGGTCACCGTGTCTTGGGGATTGGAACACAGAGCAGCAAGCATTCGATTGATTGCTCCTCCTACGGCATCACCCAAGGCGACTCGTTTCGAGATTCGTGTCGCGGGTGCCGACGCAAATCCTCATCTTGTCCTTGGAACCATCTTGGCGCTAGGGATGTGGGGCATTGAGAAAAAGCTACATATATCTGTGCCCCCTTTGGGTAAAGGACAAGAGGTCGGAAGCGAGAGCGATAAAGGAGAGCGATTGGCCAAGAGCTTGAAAGAGGCGGCGGCTAGGATGGGCTCCAAGGAAAGCATTGCGAGGGTGGTTTTGGGAGACGATTTTGTAGATCACTTTGTTGGCACCCGCGAACATGAGATAAGGCTTTGGGATGAAGCTGTCACGGACTGGTGAGTATGAGTGACGGTAGCGGGTGCACCAGTTTACTGATTAAAATTCGCAGGGAGGTCAGGCGGTACATCGAAACTGTTTGAAGATACTCCGTACGCCTGTACACGCTAGGCAGGTGGCGCCTTGTGTAAGGTGCTTAGTCCGGGATACCAGCTGCAAAGCATGAACATTTGTGCGCTACTGTTGGTTCCTGGGAACCGGCCTGGCGTTGCGCCATCTTGCCCCACCAGATCCTGAAGGCGAGACCACTGGAACTTCTCAGCCGATTAGACCCCAATAGCCCTCTTGTCATCACCATGACTTCAAACCTCAAAACACCCCAGTAGATGCCCCGCGCTGCGTCATAGACCCCCATCAAGCCACCACTTAGAGGCTTTGGCCGCATCTTGACCCACCGTACTAAGTACGACAGCAACCTCAATGCTGCGACTTAAGCCAAGAAACCTTCCTCGTCTTCCATCAGACAACATCAATTGCTCGTCAATCAAGCGGTTAGCATCTCTACGGCCGCTCACAAGCTTCATCCCGTTGCCGATCAGCTCGGCTTCCGTCCAAAAATCAACTTGCAAATCAACCCAAGCTCTATTCCAAACGCGAAAATACACGATGGCTTCTGAGGGCATGCACGGCCACAGCGCCGCCTGTTGCACCGTTCCTCCCGTCACAGCCAATAACTCGCCCCCTACGAAAGGCGCCTGGTTCGAAGTTGACGGCTTGAAGACGTATGTGACGGGCCAAGCCGAAGCCAAAGAGGCTCTGCTCGTCATCTACGACATCTTCGGCTTCTACCCGCAGACTCTTCAGGGTGCCGACATCCTCGGTCAGCACTACAAGGTCTTTGTGCCGGACTGGTTCGAGGGCAAGCCCGCCGACATCAGCTGGTACCCCCCGGACACCAACGAAAAAGGCGAGAAGCTTGGCAACTTCTTCCAGACGACGGGCGCCCCACCCGCAACGGCGCAGCGTGTACCTAAGGTCGTCGACCTGCTCCAGAAGCAGCCGGAAAACAGCGGAATCCAGAAATGGGGAATTGTCGGGTACTGTTGGGGCGGCAAGATTGTGGCACTAACGACACAGCAGGGCACGCCCTTCCGTGCGGGGGCGGCTTGCCACCCAGCTATGGTAGATCCAAACGATGCTAAAGGTGCAAGTGTGCCGATTGCGTTGCTACCGAGCAAAGACGAGAGCAAGGATGATGTGGCGGCGTGGGAGAAGGAGATGAAGCAAAAACATTTGGTTAAGTGGTACGATGATCAGGTCCACGGCTTCATGGCTGCTCGGTACGTTCTACCTTATCATCGTTGTCCGGTTCGACGTCACTAATGGGAGCAGCGGTGATTTAACGGATGACAACGTCCGCAAAAACTACGAAGACGGTTATCAGACGCTGCTGAACTGGTTCCAACAGCACCTGTAAGTGCTTCAAATTCAGACGTCACATCAGAAGTACGTCTTCGTTGTTTCAAGCCCCAAATGCGCAGGTTCCAGGACAATGAGAAGACCAGCATGCGGAAAACATTATCGTCGCTGATGTCCAGCTCTGATAGGGGTGGTGGCTATTCTCCAAAAATCTGATCCAGCCCGTCAATGGGTGGAAAAGACTGGCGAGTGGGCTCATGGTGTGTATTTTAATTTGTGTGAGATACCATCAACAAAGATAGAATTTCCTTTTCTTTTTTTTGGCTTCTGGTGTGCTCATTCAGCCTACGTAATTAGGTAGTCCGGTAATCTGACAAGTCGGAAATCACCTGACAAGTCGTACGGAAATCAGCCCTACGAGAAAGTTGGCTGAGTTTAGCGATAGCCAAATCGACACTATGCCTATTGCATCTCATTCACCCACACCCCAACCTAATTGCCTCACCAACATCGTCACCTGTTTGTCTGTACGTTTCTTATGCCCTTTGCCTTGAGCAAACATGCAGTTTCGCGTCACAAACCCATGTCTGGTCCTGCCATTGACCGGATCGCCCGTCCAGGGATCACTCGTCCAGGAATCACTAATAGCGTAATTGAAACTCAATTGAGGTTGGCCTTTACGTAAGACTTGCCCCAATGCAATGGGACCGATGGCGTGCGCGCAAACTCCGGGTGCCCCAGCGATGCGGACGGCGTGCAAGTCTCAGTTTCTTCTATCACAACGCCAGGTTGCCAGAAGGCGAAACGACCGGCGACGTGACCGCTGGACCACGCGCTGGTACGGCGGAATGGCGAAACGCGACTCCGGCACAGGCTCCGCGTGAATGAAATCACTTATGACTCGGAGTGCCTCTTCCACGTTCTATGCTTCCCTGTATCTGCCCTTCAAACAATTGGTCGTTCATCTACAGCGTGATGTCTGACGACAAGGGCCGAGCGAACGAGAGGCCGAAGGAGGCGATTGACGCACGGCGTAGCAGCTTCTCATCCTGGAGAGAGCGTATCATAACGTTCAATGCATCATGGTTCGTTGTTTCGATGGGCACGGGTAACGATCCACCAGGTCACTGGCCGTTTTGTATCCATGTACTGACGTTCCTGCCCAGGCGCCGTCACCCAGATATTGTACAATTTTCCCTATCCTGGACAATGGTTGAACAGCCTGGGATATTGCTTTTGGGTAGGCGTGTCCTTTTGCGTCCTCGACATTGCAAAGCTAACCCCGGCAGATCTTGTGCATTATGCTTTTTGTCTTCTTTACCGTCTTGGGCATCGCGAAATCAATCATAGTTCCGAATTCGTTCAAAGAAACCTTTTCAGACTTTTCTCAGGTTTCCTACCTTGGAGCATTTATCATCAGTCTCGACAACATCATCACCGGCATAATCTGCTTCTATAATAGCCATGCGGCCGCAATTTGGGCCGCTTACGGGCTTTTCTGGCTTGCCGTGGCTTTGACCGTTATCGTGGGCTGCGCCGCAGTTCTTGTTTCTTGTTGCTGCCAGAAGCCCCATGAGATTTCTGAAGTGTCTGGAGTGTACGTCGTTGCTCTCCCTGAATAAGGTCTATGCAAACTAAATGACATCGACAGCTGGCTGATCTCCTTTATCCCCTTCATCGTCACCTCCGCTACTGGCGGTATGCTGGTTAGCTACCTCGGCACAACAAACCAACAGATCGTTCTTACAGTCTCATTCTTGTCCTGGTCACTTGGCCAGGCACTCAGCTGCATCATCATGAGCATCTATTTCTGGCGCCTGCTAGCATCCTCTCTCCCCGCCCGCGACCTCATCATCAGCTGCTTCGTCCCAATGGGCCCTACCGGAGAAGGCGCATACAGCATCCAAAATCTTGCCGTTGGTCTCGGAACGTACATCCAGAAAAGCAACTACCTTCTTTCGCGTGGACCCCACAAGCAAGCCACGACAGATATGATTGCCGCCGTCGCCGAGTCGATCAATTGGCTTGGGGTCATCATTGCACTCTTTCTCATGGCCTTCTCGACATTCTGGCTTGTCCAAGCAACCTGCAGTGTCATTCTTCGCATTCCGAAACGATTCAACGTAGGCTTCTGGTCCTTCGTCTTCCCATTCGCCGTTTACACAAATGCACTTTGCCGACTGGCTCAGGATCTCAATAATCCCGGTTTCCGTGGATGGGCGGCCACGTGCACAGTCATAACTATACTGCTGTGGCTAAGCTGTGCGCTGATGACTCTGTGGAAAGGTGTCTGGAAAGGACAATTTTTCTTTGCGCCGAGCTTGGAGGGTTGGTCCGAGAGGCGAGCATCAGAGGAAAGATCAAAAGAAGAGTGTAGTTCAGGGGAAATGCCGAACCAAGGGGCCAATGCAGATACGACTAGGAGAAGCCGACCCGACGGAACGTATTCGTTCGCGGGATGGAGGCGCCGGAGCAGTGCGATAGTTTGAGGAGCGATCTGAAAATGTGAACGCGTCAGCATCTCTTTACAGTGCTACATAGTTGATGAACGCAAATCAGGTACCCAAAGCGACTAGAATGGGTTGATTGACTAGTATAACACAGTGAACACCTGCAAATCATCAGCCTTCTATCGAAGGAATCAGGAGACAGCGGGAGCAGTAAGTGCATACCAGGTAATTACGCCAGGGAGCAAAGAGGATGGTACGGATAGATTGGTAGAATACGACACGCTCTGCCCGTGCACTCGCTGCCCACTCTCTTCTCAGCCGTCGAAAACTTTCGCCTGCCTACGTAGCGCTAGAAAACAAGTTAATACTATCTCCATAGCGGGAAATAATCAAGGACAAACTACCCTCATACAAAGTCCATTTCCGCTTTCAGGCGTGAGTTACATAGGGGTCTAAGGTGAGCGCCGAGTCAGTATCCTGAGTTGTCACTGGGCCACACTGAGCCACGCTGAGCAATTTTGGGCGTGCCCTGAGCTGCCCTTAGCTAGGATAAGCGCAGCCTGAGCTAGCGTGATTTAACTCCAGGGGTGCCTAAACCTCGGGTGTATAAGGTGCGACAGCAAGGCGTCTCAACCAACAAAATCTATCCTTGCCGCCGAGATTAGCTTGATTCATCGCTTTAAGGCACACAATTGACCTTTTTCTAAATCCAGCTTAATCCACCTAACCTTTTGTCTACTACTCAGGGGGTACCCGAATTTGTACCCCTAGACTTTGAGAAGGATATAGAAAGCTTGAGCGCAGGGATACTACGTGGACTGCATTGACAGCGGATTATCATCAAGGACAAAGTAACCTCATACAAAACCCATTTCTGCTTTCAGGCGTAGGTTACACGGGGGTCTGACAAGAGCGCTGCGTTAGCGACCTGACTTAATTATTACTGAGATACACTGAGCTACACTGACCGAGCTTAGGCACATGCTGAGCTGCCTTGAGCTAGAATAAGCACAACCTTGAGCTAGCGTGATCCAACATTAATGGTGCCTGAATTAAGGACCCTTTTTATCCCTACGAGGACCCACTTTATGGATCCTCAAAGCACGCGCCTGTGGTCGCGTCAAAGAAAGAAGCGTCTTCTTTGCCTCGCCGAGTGACGTCGGCTCGATCCTGCCCGATCCCTCTGCTCTCTGTGGCGGCCATAAAACCTTAGTCTCGTCGTCAAAATTCCACCAACCCCTTCCCCCCGCAATGTAGATCTCAGACCTCCTCTGCCAAGAAGCAAGCCATCTCTTATCCATCACCTCCCTGGGGCCGTCTTCAGGTGTGAATCTTGCAACCGGAGGTGGCGGTGGACGCGAAAGGCTTATAGCTTCAATGCGCCGTAGATCCCACAAGACATATCCCCATTCTCGCAACGGGAACTGGTCTCTGTGATATGTAGAGTCTGCTACCGTCTTCGACTTGTAGGCCCATTGCCAAACCTTAAACGCGCCATTGTCGGGTTCTTTGAAGAAGGATGGCCGCACGCTCGTGTTGAATTGATCCTCGGTGAGAATGCTTGCCACCCGTATATCGTTGCTGACTGCGACATGCCCGCGTTTTAACGACTTATAGAGGCTATGTCTCCGAAGATGAACTGAAGAATAGTGTTCTAACAGCGTATACCTCGCTTTGTACGTTTGTGCCTTAATAATATCGTGAAGAGTGTTTAAGCCGTCGAAGAAGACATTTTGGAGTTCCAAGGATCCGAGCCAAAGGGCAGGTTCAATATGGAATTCACCCCATAGAATATCATGTGCGGCGACGTCATTAAAAGCTGTTCTAATTTGTTGGACAACATCTAGGTATATGGTATTAAGGCTCCCTGCTAACCTGGAGAAAGCTGCCGAAAGAGAAAGTCATGAACACAGCCCAATTGCTCATTTTCCCAGGGAGAAAATTGGAGGAGAAAGTCGGCAGTCCATCGCGTCAGATCCACACCGGGAGTAGATTGGTTACGAAAGAGGCAACAAAATATCTCAAACCGATAGAAAGTGCGCTCGACTCGTGCTCGCTCCGTCGCTGTCGGTGATTTTGACAGAGGGATACCTCCTTCAGAGACCGCTGCTGCTTTCTCAAGGCAGGTCGCCGCAAATATTGCCGCCAATTTGCGCACAGTGGCATTCAGCCGTGCAATCGCAGTCACCTCTGCGAGGTTCAACGACACCGGCAATATGTCCGCTCTACTGACCAGGTGGGTCGCGAAGAAGTCCTGCAGCTGTTCCACTGTGGGCGCGGCGAGTCGTGAAGCTTGCCATGCGGCGACAGCCTCGGGCCGGACATTGTAGTGACCGAGCTGGTTGAGAAGCACGTGGGTGGTAATTTGGTGTTGGCTTTTGAGGACTGTCGTGTAGAGCGCACGGCAAGAGAGGATGGCGGTGTGCAAACTAGTAAGATCATCTAGCTGGCAAAGCACAGCAGTCGTCAGCTCGACTGGAAGTTGCAGTAAAGGCATCGTTCTACGGGGCTCCTCTCAGTCGTCGTTCGTGGTCGTCGTCGTCGGCAGACTTCTAAGAGATTCCATATATGACACACCCAGGCAAGGTCGGGTGGCAGACGCCATGTCACGTGATCATGTGGGCACCTACCTAGGTTTTTCAGATGACCAAGCATCTTGACAAAATTCGTGGAAACACACAGACCCTGTTTCCCCACCAACCCTAGGTAATTTACTAGCAAACAGTGGCTTGTCTGGGTCCTTATTTTCCCACCCCCTTTCTTTTTGATGCTCTTACTGCTTCCATCTTATTCAACCATGGTGTTGACTGCCAACTTAGCTGATCGTCAGGATCCACGTCGTCTGCTTACACCTGATCCTGAGCTGCTGCCTCGTCAGCCAGGTAAGGTTGTCCGAACACCTCGCCGCGCTGCTCTCAAACAAGCGTTTCTTACTGAAGCTAATTATTCGCCCTCCAATCGCCGCTCTAGGCGAGCTATCTGCAGAGCCTTGGACTATCCTCTTACTACTGCCTATCGCCATCTTCAGGATCCTACGCCCAGGCATACATCTCAAGTCACTCGTCCAGGCAGGCCTAGGTCTCTTACCTACGACTTTATCACTTTTATTCTCAATTGGATTACCTTCAGTTTTGAACGACGCGCTCTCACCTTACCTGCTGTCTGTACTCAGCTTGATCTACCCTGTGGATGGCGAACTTTACACCGGCGACTTGCTGAACGAGGCTATCAACGCTGTAAAGCCTGCTGGGGTCGATATATTAAGCCTGTATCTAAGCAGAATAGAGCTAATTGGGCTCGAGATCATCTTCACTGGAGAGAGGAGTGGAAGTTTGTTCACTTTTCAGATGAAACACACTTTGCTATTAGGCAGGAGAACCACCGTTGGGTCACAAGAGCAAGATGGGAGCGCCATGAGCCTGATTATATACAGATGAAATCTCAAAGAAATGCTACAACACTATATTATTGGGCTGCTGTTGGCTGGAATTTTAAGACAGAGCTATTTTTGTATTGGGATCAAGAAGGTGCTGGTAATCTCACACAAGAGCGTTATGTGGAGATCTTGGAGCAGGTTTATTTGCCTGAGTTATATCGATATCAAGACACCCTACCTGAGCATTTGCATAAAAAGCTGGTCCTTGAAGAGGATGGAGATAGTTCTCATGGCAATCGCTCTAAATGGAACCCTGTGGTTACATTTAAGAAGAAGCACGGCATTAAATCGTACCAGAATTGTGCCTATAGTCCTGATTTCAGTGTTATTGAGACTATTTGGCGAATTCTGAAGCAGCGCGTACGAGTGAACCACCCTGGCTGCTCCACCCAAGAGCAGCTTATCAGGGCTATTCACCATGAATGGAACCAGATCTCACAGGAGGAGATTAATGAGCAGGTTTTGACTATGGAGGATCGTATGCACGCATGTCTTGATAACCAAGGCAACTCCACACAATATTAAAGACGAATAGCTAGACAGCAAATTAAATAGCTTCAAATTCTGCTTAAAATTTGCCTAGGCCAGCATTTTAATGTGTTATAAAAGCAGCAGATGAATAGGGGCTTCTGTTTACTAGTAAATTTGGTGGTGTTCGGAGGCCGGCGGCATTTGTGTGTTTCCACGAATTTTGTCAAGATGCCTGCGCTGCGTAGCGATTTTTTCCTCCTGCTGAATCAGTCACAAGTGCTTACCTCACCTGCGCACAGCGATACCGTTTGATATATACATTGTCTGATTTTACCTATACTTTCCCTTAATATGAGCCAGTTTCGTCATCCGCCCACCCCAATACCTGGAATGTCAAATCGGTGATATAATTTTCTCACCTTTTCAGAAACATTGGCATATTTGGGAGAAAGAGTTGGACGCTTTACTAGAATTAATTATGTTAAATAACGGATAAGTCTCGCTGCCCGAACATGAAGCTGCACCATCCGCACAACCACCACACAAGTGTATCAACAACCTTTCAGCTTATCCAATCACGACGTCGCGTAGACATATGGGTTGGAAGCCTAGAACTGTTCATACGGCTGATCCTGACACGACTTGCGCAAGCTTTCCCTTTGCTTCTGCTGTAAATCGATCCTTTCTAAGTTTCACGCCATGGCTCCTTTAAGGTAGCCCTAGGCCTGGTTACAGTAGGTGCTTACCTCGTTCAGCTCCTTCGGTACGTCAGAGGATATCAGAAGAAGTGTTGCGCCGAAAATCTATATGGACTATAGATCTAAGATCAAGTCGCGAGGCTCCTATTGAAATTTTAGCTTTCTTATGGGCAGTTTTCTAAACTAATAGTGGAATAGATAATAATTTCAAACTTCTGATTGAGTGTCACCTCGATCTGATCAGCCAAGGGGTGGCGACATTTCTTTGGTCATCCTCTGATAAGTACGATAAAAAATTCAATTCTCATTCGAGAACTACCTCATCAACAGCATCACGTTTGTTGACGGTATACGAGTAGAGATCCACCTTCACTTCGAAATCTAGCCTACCAAATTACCCCTACTAAACGTCGATTGCACTAGATTTAGCGAGATCATAATGTGAAGATGTATCTTCAACTCAGCCAGCCGACATCGCCAACTACGCTATACGAATTGGTTATCAATGCTCTGCCAGCTGAGGCTGCGAATTCTTGGCAGTGCGCACGGCCTGAGCAAGACAGCTCGGAAGGCGGGACCGCGACAGCTAGAATCACAGAGGCTGTGGATGAACCTTGCTTTTTATTTCTGTGTCACGTATTATCCCGTTTCTGAACAGATTCGTCTGTTCGAAGTCATTGGCAGACGATATGGGCTCTATACGGGAGCTCTTGGCAAAGTTGACGCCTTCTACTCCCTGCAAGGCTGCACGCCAGCGTGGCGGTCCTGCCGTTCTGCGTACTAATCACTCTGAAGCACATACCCAGACCGACAGGCTAATCTCTCAAATAACACCATTGGCTTAGGAAAATCATCGCTTTGGAGTTCGCTCAGCCCCGTTACACATGCAGTGTCACAAGCGTCGCCTCGAGTACTCGGTACTGTCTCCCTCAAACTCTGCTCGAGACCTCGATCAGATGTGTTAATTTTCTTTCTCATTGTAGTAGCCTATCTTGCTCGCAAAGTATTATTATTAGGAATTTATCAGTCTGGCTACTTACAGTTTTTTCATCTTTTATTCCTTCTACCAACCACCCCAAAATGCCAAAACTTAGTGTCCCTTCTTCCTAGAGGACACCACACATATCTTCAAAGCCCATAGACCACTTGGTCACGCTTCATTACCGGCTGCGTCAATTCTTCTGCTAGTTCAAAGTCCAGAGGATTATTACTTTTGGGGATTTGCCGTTTGACAGCAGAGGCCGCCATATGAGGTAATGTAGTTTTAATCGGAGAAATATGATGGAATTGGATTGGGGCAAGACGTCGAACATCATGCGCATATCTGCAAGCGTTGCCAAACCTACAATGCGGAAAGTATCGACAAAGCCGTACCATGGTCCCAGCAGAGGGTGGCATCTGCTCATGAGCTCGACTATTTCTTCCACATATGTTATTGTGCTCTGGATCTTTTGGCATGTGAACCGTTTCGCTATAGACTTGTACGCCTCCCGGGTTGCTGACAGTGTCACCCAAATCTTTTCCTGTCAAGCTTTGTATCGCGGAGATCGTTGGGGCTTGGTAGGGAGCAGGCTCGTCTTTTACTATAGTTAGTGTGATTTTGCATCTCCTGTATGGGCTCGATTGCTTACCTTTCATGTGCAATGTAGTGCAGAATCCGTCCATGGTACGTATAGCGGATCTGTCGGAGGTCTGGTCACTAAATCGATGGTTAGCTACGTGATTCATCGAGGGATTAATGAGCTTACACACAGCCTTGCACTGTCGTGGCCTTCGCATTGTATTGCACTAAGTTTGGAATCGCTTTCAGGTCTATCTTCGAATAGAGATAAGATATGATCCTGTGATGACAGCTTCTTCTTCTCCGGATGGAATGATGGAGAAGTAGATTCAGTTACCGGGTCTTGCATCTCGATCAAAGTCATCTCTGTAGGCAGGTGGGCACTTGTCGCAGTTTCACTGCCATCCTGTGAACTCAAAGGTACTTCACTATGCACTGAAATCGCTGTAGTTGTTGGCGACATTTCAAGCGCCTTTGGAATCGCTTGGTCGGGGCCGTTGTCGAGCGAAGCGGAATCGGTACCATGACTGAGCCGTTCAAGAATTGAATTCTCACTTCTTACTTGGTCCTTCTCACGAAGACGCGGTAAAGCATGCTCAATTACGCGAAGAGCATGGACCTCGGACTCATTTAATCCCTGGCCTTGACGTTGCTGAAGAATTTCAATCGCTGAGGCAATGTCCATTTCGTTTAAATCAGTTCGTCCTGTCGAGTGATGAATGTTCGTGGAGGTAGCTTGAGTTTCGCAATTTGTCATGTTGGGAAATTAGAGAGCAAAAGATTGTGAGGTGCATTAAAGGAATCGTAGCAGATTATGTCCATCTCTCGCAGACCGTGAGTACCTCTTAACCACATGCTGTAACTCCAGATGTAACCAGCTGTCGGCTCACGAAATTTGCAAGTGAATGTCATGCCCTGCAAGATACCGTTGCCAAGACGGAACATCGTAGGTAGTGACGGTGAGCCTCTGAGTTGTCTTCGACGAGTATGTCTCAGGCGTAGACGAGGCTACGTCTAGATTCGAGAGACGAGAGTCCGAACAGTTTACTTTTGCCCAGTACAAAAGAATTTGATATCATGTCAGAACATAAAATGATTTGATTAAGCTCATGAAGGCGATTCTGATATACTCAGGTAGGTAAACAGAACAAATAGGCACACGGTCTAGCTTGCGGATGAATGATCGGGGATGTGAAATAGTGATTGGGCACATTTACTGCCGCATACTTTCTTGACTCGGAAGCACATGGCGTAGGAACTGGGCGATTTGTCAATCTAGCGTTCGAAGCCCACATGCAAAGCTCTTTGGGGACTGAGTGGAAGCGTGGGTCAGATGCAAGTTTCGCCTATTAAACTGCATCCGGCGGCTTGAGGGCTGTCATCAATGAATCCAACACGAAGCACGCAATGATGGACAGTATTGTGCTCAGGCCAGCCGGCGCAAGACACGCGAGGCCCAGTTCTAAGGTACAAATTCATCGAACTTGCATTGAAATCAATCAAAGGCAAGTCATTGCCCTTGCTCGGCGTGTGACAAAACGTGCCTCTACATTCTGAAATCGAGAGTGAAATTCAAACCGCCCAAGTCATCTATAGCATGCGAGGTCTAGACCGCCGAGTGCCGATCATGGAGTCCAGGCCTAGAGATCGCCGGTCCTGCGTCCTTCGCCGCCACCGACCCGTTTCCTTGGCAAGCCCGTAGCAGTGTCCGACTCCAGGACGAATCACCGGCCTCTAGGCGAAGGAGGACGGCGTTCTGCTTTGATCATGTGCGAGTCTACGGCAAAGGGACCAACGGCACCGAACAGGCAAAACAGCTCGCAAAGGAAATTTGTGCTGCCTGGGCAAGCACACATCGGTCACAAGAACGATCGAGCACTCTCTGCTATATTTGGGAGAGACAAATTATTGCATAATATTCATTGCGATGCCCGACACCTATCTGTGCTGATGATGGAATCGGACGGAGATAGGCATTAAGCTTGTGAGAGAGGACTCCCATGGCACGCGTTCAAACTCTTTCCATTCAAGAAACCTTTTCGGCCTTGTGGCTTAACTAGCTTGGGATACTCATTCTTATTTTAGACGTAATGTAATTCATCCATCTCGATGTGAGAAAGCGGCAATGATGGCTCCGGATGTGGAGGAGCCAAGATCCAAGTTCGGTCAGAGTTGATCGCGTACGGATCATTCTACTCTTCTGTGCGTGAGTCTGGCATTAGAATTTGCAGTGCGTGTTACGTGGGAAGTCATATTTCTTTTGCAGTTCTGTTCCCGGGTTCCTTAGTCTTTCCAACATATTTCTGAAGACGATCATCTCAAGTTTGAAGAGCCGATATTTTCGGCCAAATAATTTTATACTATGGATAGTCGTTCGTCAAGACTGGATATCACAAATTGGAAGCATTTTCAGAGCATCAATAGTAATTACACCTCTAATCCTCGCCTAAGGCGGAAGCTAGATATCGCAGAGTAGGGACCGTCTGGAATTTTAGCTGCACACTTTATTGATAATGGCTACAGAGATAGCTAGGATGACTTGTGGCGCGGATGGGGCTACCGAATGCGGACACCATCTGCTCGGCGCAAGAAAATCAGAACATCCCAACCGCATACAAGCAACGAATTGCAGTGAAAAAGGCCTGAGACTGATCGCCTGCCCTTTCCAGATTGGACATGCACATGTTTGCACGGGCATGCAGATTCGTTTGGTATCAGATTAATAATCAGGGGAATGGCCCACCCTTCGACGCCGACATTATCCGAACCTGCTCGAGATGTACTATTTTCCCATTGAAGAGTCGCAGGCAGAATCCATCATCAGGGATGACATTTCCAACCCCAGCGCGTTGGGCCTCACGATGGCTGCCGGCGAAGAAGCATGCCCCTTGCTCATCGCGTGGCAGCCAAACTGCGGGGACTGAAAATCTTTTTCCCTTCATGAGCAAGCACCACGGCCTACCAATGGCGTTGGCGCTGTGTCATGGCTGCGCGATCCAAGATGATGGGACTGGCTTGCGGCCACTATGCTAATCGATTTCGTCCCGAGATACTTTGGCATCTGCCCTACCCAGGCACCGAAATGGCCCGTCCAGCTACAGTTCTGAGCAGTGCTACGCCAAGCGTTCGCCGCAGACGGAATGCCGGCTATGACGCTGCGCTATCCGTAGTCAGAACAGACACCGAGGCTGCCAGGATGGAGCATCATCAAACTTCGTACCGTACGTCCTGAGCCAAGACATGGGACCAGTGACGCGGTCAATGGCCATGTGCGCTGGACGATGCTTTTTCCTGGGCGTGCATCAGTCATCATCATATCAGCGTTTCGCGTTCGGAGGCTACTGTTTTGGCGCGATGCACGGCCAAGGAGGAGGAAGCGAGTAGGGCACGGAATTTGGGAAGGCTCGTGGAGCTGTTGAGCCTAGTCGCAGGCGACGGGGACAGGGTTGGGTCACCAGAGCTGGTAGTTGGGAGTGTCGCTTGGGAATCGACAACGACGCGGCGATTGGTGGGAGCCGGGCAGGGAGCGGGGGGGTTACACGGGTCCAATAGTCCTGTAATTATCGCCCGAAATATCTCGCTGGCCGGCTGCCGCTGTTGCTGATGGACAGCGATTGAGTAAGACGTGGCAGCAGCAGCAGCACCGTTGCGGTGGCCTCCACGCTCTCGAGCTCTGAGACTGCTACTCCATCGCACGTTGCACCAGATTCACCCATCAGCGCCATTGCCGATCGCGACAACGGACGGTGGCAGACAGCGTGTGTACAGACACCCCGGGCTCTCGGTCGCTTCCGGGGATAGATCCCCGTGCCGCATGGCAACAAGCATCAAGCTGGTCGGAGCTCCCAGCTGCCCAAGATGGTGGGCGGGCGTGTGCATCTTCGTGCAGGTAGAGATGCGGCCCCGGCGCCTAGATCGACTGGCTCCTGTCCTGTTCCTCCGCGAGCACCGCGCCAAACCGGGCAGCCGGTAATTTGATGTTATGCTCCCTACGACATCCGGAGATGCGTGTTGACAATTCTCGTAATGCCTCATGAACGTCAAACCAGCGATGCGCTGCAGGGGAGCGCGCCAGGCGTGCGTCGATGCATGCACATGGACATCTGCTAAGCTGGGAAACGGAATCGCAATATACCACGTGGCCATGAAAAGGGAAGGTCATGTTCACTACGTGCGTACCTTACCTTACCTGCCTGAGAGGTACCTAACCTCCAATCAGCCCAGGAGGTGCCTCAGTTACTTGCCTGCCTACCTCACTACCTACTACCTCAACGTCCCAATGTCCGTATCCGGCGCTTATGCGAGAAAGAGATGTCATCCAAGAGACACAACCGCATTGTCTCGTCTCATCCGTCCGGGGACCCTTTCAACATCATCAGCAGACCTGCGGGTGTCGCGAGCACGCTAAGTCTGCCGCGTTTCAAAGCGCGGGAACATATTTTGCGACCGGAGCGGAGCAGCGGCGATTGGACGAGCCGCTCTTGGGGGGGTGGGAAGAGGGGGTTTCCTTGGGTACGCAATGCAGGCCCCAGGGTAAAGTGCTCAAAACCATTGCAGCACTCCAAACGCGCTGGGTTGGGGAGATGCAGTGGTGCGTCATTTAGCTCCAAGATTTGTCCATGGATCCGTCTTCACGTACTTGCTCGGGCCGGCTCCCAACTCGACGCGGCTCCAGCTGGATTTGGGCCCGGCCTGTCTACCTTGCAGTCGATCCTCGCGGAGGAGGGTGGCCCAGCTAGCGCTGCCGGCCAGGCCAGTTCCGTCACTGCGATCATGAAGGCGGTTTCACCCCGCGCGACCCATCGCGATCGCGAAAAGAGGAGCGCAAGGCAGGAGATTCAGCAAGCGCTCGTTCCGCTGGGCCAATGGTGGGGTGCGGGATGGGCAACTGGGGCAGCGTGGGTGGGCGGTCGCTGGTGTCGCTGGTGTCTAGAACGCGGTCGGGCAGATGATGCGCGCCAGGCCCGAAACGGCCACGCTGCGCGGGTCGCTCGTCTCCAGCCTCGACCAGACACAGCGGGCGGCGCCGTCAGCATTGGCTCGTTTGGTCAATTAACCGTCGGCCTTGTCCGCCGTAAAGGTGATATTTGCTCCGATTATGGGCAGCACGCTGCCGCTCAGCTGGCCCGGAGCAGATGGCCAGCGGCGCTGACTATTGGCACTTGTCTTAAACCAGGCCCGGGGCAATAAAGGAGTCGTCGACATGGTGCCAGATCTGTCCAAGGGCAGCGTTTCCCAGCGCCCTCTCGTGCTCGCCCACACGGCCAGCCAAGCAGATTAAGCGACCTGCCTCGCGCAAGCCGTCCCGCACGCCTCTGCTCGCCTTGGGAGCTGCCTCCTCGCGCAACCCCTGCTAGCCGTCGAGCCTTCGCAGCGCCTGGTCCTGGCCGCCCGCGATGCTCACCAATCCCCATCTGCGGCCCCCCCCGGGCTCCTGCACGAGACAGGTGCTCTCAGATCCTCAGCGGGAGCTGGCCAGAGCGCCGGCTGCGCGATGCTCGCCCATCTCATCATCGCGGGTCATGGTTGTTTATTCTTGTCGTGATCCGTAGCGGTCTGTACCTAAACTGCCTCTTCTTTCTCTCCCCCCCCC